>JAVSCE010020026.1:0-24728 GCA_032199065.1 Smutsia gigantea | reverse complement strand
TATTCCATTTATAAGTAACATTCCATTCCATTCTTCAAAATTCGTGTCTATTAATCAACATCCCACCTCATACCATAATCTTCCATTCCATTTGAAACATTCTATTTCATTCCCTTGCATAACATTCCATACGATTCCACAAAATTCCATACATTCCTTCACCCTTGATTGTATTCCCCAGCTTTGTATTACTTTCGACAACATTCCATTGCATTCCAAACTTTCAATTCCTTTCCGTAATATTCCATTCACTCCACTACATTGCATTCAATTCCATTCCTACACATTATTCTCGTTCTGTTACTCAACATTCCATTCCATTCATTATAATTTTCTTCCATTACTCAATATTCAACTTTATACCATAATATTACATTCGATTACACATTCCATTCCATTTCAAGACTCTTTTTCATTCTATTGCATAGGATTCCAAGTCAATCCACAAAATTCTATTCCATTCCTTAACCTTCCCTTCCGTTCAGACATGTTCTATTCCTTTCCACAGCATTCCATTCCATTCCATAACATTCGACCCCATTCGAACACGTTATTCCGATTATTACCCAATATTCCATTCCTTTGTTTAAAATTCGGTTATATTAATCAACATCCCACCTCATACCATAACGTTCAATTCCATTACACAACATTCCATTACACTTAAAACATTCTGTTTCATTCTATTGCATAACATTCCTCTCCCGTCCACAAATTCAATTTCATTCCTTAACGTTCCATTCCTTTCCTCAACATTCTATTCTTTTCCACAAAATTCCTTTGCATTCCACAGAATTCCCTTCCTTTCCAAATCATTCCATTGCTTTCTATTCCATTCGATTCATTCCAACACATTATTTCCATTCTTTTACAAAACATTCCATACCAATCTTCAAATTCGGTTCTATTAATCAACATTCCACTTCATACCATAACATTCCATTCCATTTAAATCATTCTGTTTCATTCTGTTGCATAAAATTCCATACCAATCCACAAAATACCATTCCATTCATTCACACTCCATTCCATTCCCCAACTTTGTATTACTTCCCACAACATTCCCTTGCATTCCAAAGCATTCCATTCCTGTCTGTAACATTCCATTCCATTCCACTACATTCCATAACATTCAATTCCTTGCCAACACATTATTCCCGTTCTGTACTCAACCTTCCATTTCATTCCATTCATTGTAATTTTCTTCCATTAATCAACATTCCACTTTATAGCAATATATTACATTCGATTACACAGCATTCCATTCCATTTAAACACTGTTTTTCATTCTATTGCATAGGATTCCATGCCAATCCACAAAATTCCATTCCATTCCTTATCGATCCATTCCGTTCAGAAATGTTCTATTTCTTTCCACAACTCTCCATTGCATTCAACAGCATTCCATTCCATTCCTTAATTTTTCTTGCAATTCCCCAACATTGAATTCCATTCCATAACATCTGTTTCCATTGAAACACATTATTCCCTTTCTGTAAACTCATATTCCATTCCATTCATTAAAATTCGGTTCTATTAATCTACATTCCACTTCATACCATAACATTCCATTTGATTACACAACATTCCATTCCAGTTGAATCATTCTATTTTATTCTATTGCTTAAGATTCCTTTCAAATCCAAATAATTTCATTGCATTCCTTAACATTCCATTCCTTTCAGCAACATTCTATTCGGTTCCGGAACTTTCCATTGCATTCCAAAGCCTTCCATTCCATTCCATAACATTCGAATTCATTGCAACACTTTAATGCCCCTCTGTTGCAAACATTCCATTCCACTCATTAAAATTTTGTCCTCTTAACGAACACTCCACTTCCCAGCATAACATTCCATTTGTTTACCCAACATTCATTTCCAATTCATTCTATGTCATTCTTTTGCATAAGATTCCATTCCTATCCAAAAAATTCCTTTCCATTCCTTAAACTTCCAATCGTTTCCCAAAATTCTATTCATTTCAACAGCATTCCATTAAATTCCATTATATGCATTTCAGTCCCAACCCATTTTCTCGTTCTGCTACAAAACTTTCGATACGATTCATTAAAATTCGCTTCTATTAACAAAATTCCACTTCATTCCATAACATTGCATTCGATTATACAACATTCCAGTCCATTTCAAACATTCTTTTTCATCCCCTTCCATTAGATTCCATTCCAGTCCACAAAATTCCATTCCATTCCTTTAACATGCAATCCTGTCCCAACTTTCCTTCCCTACCTTCAACATTCCATTCCATTCCACAGCATTCCATTTCATTCCATATCAAAGCATTCCATTCAATAACATTCGACTCCATTCGAACACATTATTCCGATTATTACCCAATATTCCATTCCATTCTTGAAAATTCGGCTCGATTAATCAACATTCAACTTCATACATTAACATTCCATTTGATTATACAACATTCCAGTCCATTTCAAACATTCTATTTCATTCCATTCCATAAGTTTCCATTCCAATCCACAAAATTCCATTCCATTCCTTTAACTTCCATTCCTGTCCCAACACTCTATTCCTATCCTCAACATTCCAATCCGTTCCACAGCATTTTATTCCAATCAACCACTTAGCATTCCATTCCAAATATTCCGACTCCATTAAAACACGTTATTCCGTTTATTAAATAACATTCCGTAACATTCTTCAAAATTCATGTCTATTAATCAACGTTCCACTTCATACCATTTCATTCCACTCCATTACACAACATTCCATTCCATTTCAAAAACTCTTTTTCATTGTATGGCATAGGATTCCATGCCAATGCACAAAATCCGCTCCATTCCTTAACCTTCCATTCCTTTCAGAAATGCTCTATTGCTTTCCACAACATTCCATTGCAGTCAACAGCATTCATTCCATTCCTTAACTTTCAATGCATTTCCCCAACATGCAATTCCATTCCATAACATTTGTTTTTATTGAAACAAATTATTCAATATATGTAACCTCATATTCCATTCCATTCATTAAAATTCGTTTCTAGTAAACTACATTCCACTTCATTCCATAACAATCCATTTGATTACACAACATTCCATTCAATGTGAATCATTCCATTTTATTCTATTGCATAAGCTCCATTCTAATCCAAATAATTCCATTGCATTCCTTAACATTTCATTCCTTTGAGCAACATTCTTTTCCTTTACACAACATTGCATTGCATTCCAATGTGTTCCATTCCTTTCCATAACATCCGATTTCATTCCAACACATTATTGCCGTACTGTTGAAACATTCCATTCCAGTCATTAACATTTTGTCCTCTTAACGAATATTCCACTTCACAGCATAGCATTCCATCCGATTACGCAACGTTCATTTCCAATTCATTCTATTTCCTTCTGTGGCGTAAGATTCCATTCCAATTAAAAAGTTCCATTCCATTCCTTAAACTTCCATTCCTTTCCCAACATTCCATTCAATTCCACAACATTCCATTCAATTCTATTGCATACAATTCATTTCCAGCACATTATTCTCGCTCTGCTACAAAACATTCCATAGCATTCAATAAATTTCGGTTCTATTAATCAAAATTCCAATTCATACAATAACATTCCATTCGATTATAGAACATTCCAGTCCTTTTCAAACATTCTATTTCATCCCCTTCCATAAGATTCCATTCCAATCCAAAAAATTCCATTCCATTTATTTAACTTCCAATCCTGTCCCAACACTCTTTTCCTATCCTGAACATTCCATTCGATTATACAACATTCCATTCCATTACACAAAATTCCTTTTCATTCTGTTGCATAACATTCCATAGCAATCCACTAAATTCCATTCCATTCCTTCACCCTCTATTCCATTCCCCTACTTTGTATTAGTTTCCACAACATTTCATGGCATTCCAAAGCATTCCATTCCTACCACAACATTCCGTTCAATTCCACTACATTCCATTCCATTCCATAACATTAAATTCCATGCCAACACATTATTCTCGTTCTGTTACTCAACATTCCATTACAATCATTATAATTTTCTTACATTAATCAACTTTCCACTTTATAACATAATATTACATCCAATTACACAAGTCTCCATTCCATTTCAAACACTCTTTTTCATTCTATTGCATAGGACTCCATGCCAATCCACAAAATTCCATTCCAATCCTTAACATTCCATTCCTTTCATAAGTGTTCCATACCTTTCCACAACATTCCATTGCATTCAACAGCATTCCATTCCGCTCCTTAACTTTCCATGCAATACCCCAAAATTCAATCCCATTCCATAACATTTGTTTCCATTGAAACACATTATTCCATTGATGTAACCTCATATTCCATTCCATTCATTAAAATTCGGTAATATGAATCTGCATTCCACTTCATACATTAACATCCCATTCGATTGTAGAACATTCCAGTCCATATCAAACATTCTATTTCATCCCCTTTTATAAGATTCCATTCCATTCCACAAAATTCCATTCCATCCCTTTAACATACATTATTGTAAAAACAGTCTTTTCTTATCCTCAACATTCTATTCCATTTCACAACATTCAATTCCATTACACAACATAGTATTCCATTCTATAACATTCGACTCCATTCGAACTCGTTATTCTGATTATTACATAACATTCCATTCCATTCGACACAATTCGGGTCTATTAATCAACATTCCACTTCATACAATAATATTCCATTCCATTTAAAACATTGCATTTCATTCTGCTGCATAATCCATTCCATTCCTTCAATCTACATTCCATTTACAACTTTGAATTACTTTCCACAACATTCCATTGCATTCCAAAGCATTCCATTCCATTCATTATAATTTTCTTAGATTAATAAACATTCCACTTTATACCATAATATTACATTCGACTACACAACCTTCCATTCCATTTCAAACACTCTTTTTCATTCTATTGCATAGTATTCCATACAAATCCACAAAAACGCCTTCCATTATTAACCTTCCATTCCGTTCAGAAATGTTCTATTCCTTTCCATAACATTCCATTGCATTCAACAGCATTCCTTTCCATTCCTTAACTTTCCATTCATTTCCCCAACATTCAATTCCATTCCATATCATTTGTTTCCATTGAAACACATTATTCCCTTTCTGTAACCTCATATTCCATTTCATTCATTAAAATTCTGTTCTATTAATCTACACTCCACTTCATACCATAACAATCCATTTGATTACACAACATTCCATTCCATTTGCATCATTCTATTTTATACTATTGCATAAGATTCCATTCCAATCCAAATAATTCCATTGCATTCCTTAACATTTCATTCCTTTCAGGAACATTCTATTCCTTTCCGCAACATTCCATTGCATTCCAAAGCGTTCAATTCAGTTCCATAACATCTGATTTCATTCCAACACATTATTGACGTACTATCGCCAATATTCCATTACAATCATTAATATTTTGTCCTCTTAACGAACATTCCACTTCACATCATAACATTCCACTTCATTACGCAACATTCATTTCCAATTCATTCTATTTAATTCTGTTGCATAAGATTCCATTTCAATCTAAAAAATTCGATTCCATTCCTTAAACTTCCATTTCTTTCCATGACATTCCATTCCTTTCCATAACATTGCATTCAATTCCACAACTGTCCATTCCATTCCATCACATACAGTTCATTCCCACACATTATTCTCATCTGCAGCAAAACATTCGATACCATTCATTAAAATTCTGGTCTGTCAATCAAATTTACATGTCATAATAAAACATTCCAGGTGAGACTTCCGGGAAAATGGCGGTGTGGGCAGGTCGGCAGAAATCTCCTCCCAACACGATATTTATCTACGTATACACAGAAAATACATCTATTCCTAAAAGAGAGACGAGAATACACAGGAAAGTGAACAGCGTGCAGCTACACCAGATTGCACTCGGCATCCCAAGAGGTCGGTATGATACGGAGCTGCGACCCGGCGGCCCGAGCCCTCCCCAAACCAAGCGCACCAGGGGTAGGAGATGATTCAGAGCTGGGAGGGAGTGGAAGTGCACTCCGTTAAGTAGCCAGCCCTGGTGATCTGCACGTGGAGCACTCACCAGCATTGCGCAGTGCAGCGGAGATTGGAGAGACAGAGGGGCAGCATCTGAGCGGGAAGCGTGCCAGCATGCTTGCAGCCAGCTCCCGGGAAGGAGAAAAAAGCACACGTCTTCGTCAGTCTTAAAGAGACAGAAGCCCAGCGGAGAAGCCGGATCACCCAAGCACACTGAGCCCAGCAGGCTGGGAGTCCTGGGGAGTATCAGATGCCTTAGGTGTCGACTGAGGAACCGTAGCCATACTTAACACTTCTCACTGTGATCAACAGCCTCCTATTGGTTTGCACCCAGGCCCGAGTGATAAAGGGCCCTGCAGAGCAGCACAGTCACAGATGTGGAATAGTGGGGCAACAGTGCCGCCTAGAGCATGCCCACAGAATCTACGTCTGGGGGACATTTTTTTGTTTTCTTGTTTTGTTTATTTTTGTTTTGTTTTTGTTTTTTCTTTCTTTCTTTTTTTCTTTTTTCTTTCTTTCTTTCTTTCTTTTTTCTTTAATTTTCTTTTTTTTCTTCTCTTTTTAAAGTCTTAAAGATCCCAGCTGACATACGTGGCAACTATCAGTGACCAATTCTATAGCCATGAAAAAACAGAGGAATAGGTTTCAGATCAAAATCAAACAGACAACCCCAGAGAGGGAGTCTGAAGGGATGGAAATGCACAGCCTCCCTGAAAAAGATTTCAGAATAAAAGTCATAACCATGCTGATTGGCCTACAGAGAAATGTGCAAGAGCTGAGGGAGGATGTGAGGCAACTGAAGAAAGAAAATACAGAAATCAGATAAACGATCGACGGGCTTAAGAGCAGAATGGATGAGATGCAAGGGACTGTTAATGGAATAGAAAACAGAGAACAGGAGTTCAGAGCAGCTGAGGCAGAGAGATATAAAAGAATTTCTAGGAATGAAAGAATATTAAGAGAACTGTGTGACCAATCCAAACGGAACAATATACGCATTACAGGAGTACCAGAGGAAAAAGTGAGAGAAAAAGGGATAGAAAGTGTCTTTGAAGAAATAATTGCTGAAAACTTTCCCTCGCTGGGGAACGAAGTAGTCTCACAGTCCACCGAAGCTCATAGATATCCCAACACAAGGGACCCAAGGAAGACAACACCAAGGCACATAATAATTAAGATGGCAAAGATCAAAGATAAAGACAGGGTAGTAAAGGCAGCTAGAGAGAGAAAAGAGATCACCTACAAAGGAAAACCCATCAGATTATCATCAGACTTCTCAACAGAATTCTTACAGTCAGAAGAGAATGGCATGATATATTTAACGTTATGAAACAGAAGGGCCTCGAAACAAGAATATTGTATCCAGCACGATTATCATTTAAATATGATGGAGGGATTAAACAATTTCCAGATAAACGAAAGTTGAGAGAGTTTGCCTCTCATAAACCACCACTAAAGGATATCTTAAAAGGACTGCTCCAGATGGAAGCACACCTAAGGCTAAAAAGATGTCACCAGAGAAAATAAAATCATAGCAAAGAAAGAAGACCATCCAAATTCTAACTAAAGATAAGAATAAAACACCTATTATAGAAAGAATGGAGGAGGAGGAATAAGAAGGGAGAGAAATAAAGAAACATTAGACTGTGTTTAGAATAACTTAACAAGAAGGTTAAGTTAGATTGTGAGATAGTAAAGAAGCAACCCCTGAACACTTGTTAACCACAAAACTAAGGCCAGCAATGGCAATAAGTACATACCTATCAATAATCACCCTCAATGTAAGTGGACTGAATGCACCAATCAAAAGACACAGAGTAACAGAATGGATAAAAAAGCAAGACCCATCTATATGCTGCCTACAACAATCTCACCTCAAATCCAAAGATATACACAGACTAAAAGTGAAGGGATGGAAAAGGATATTTCATGCAAAGAACAAAGAGAAAAAAGCAGGTGTTGCAGTACTTGTATCAGACAAAATATACTACAAAACGTAGAAAGTACAGGAGATAAAGAAGGACATTACATAATGATAAAGGGGTCATTCCAACAAGAAGATATAACCATTATAAATATATATGCACACAACACAGGCACGCCAGCACATGTGAGACAAATACTAACAGAATTAAAGGAGGAAATAGACAGCAATGAATTCATCTTAGGAGACTTCAACACACCACTCACTCCAGAGGACAGACCAACCAGACAGAAAATAAGTAAAGACACCGAGGCACTGGACAACACACTAGAACAGATGGACCTAACAGACATCTACAGAACTCTACACCCAAAAGCAACAGGATACACATTCTTCTCAAGTGCACATGGAACATTTTCCAGAATAGATCACACACTAGGCCACAAAAAGAACTTCAGTAATTTCAAAAATATTGAAATCCTACCAACCAACTTCTCAGATGACCAAGGTATAAAACTAGAAATAAATTTTAGAAAGAAATCAAAGGGGCTCACAAAAACATTGAGATTTAACAACACTCTCCTAATTAATCAATGCATTAACGACCAAATGAAAACAGAAATCAAAGAATATATGGAGAATAATGACAACAACAACAGAAAGCCACAACTTCTCTGGGATACAGCAAAGGCAGTTCTAAGAGGAAAGCATATTGCAATCCAGGCCTATATAAAGAAAGAAAAACATTTCCAAATGAATAGTCTAAAGACACAATTACTGAAATTGGAAAAAGAAAAAAAATGAGTCCCTACGTCACCAGAAAGAGGGACATAATAAAGATTAGAGAAGAATAAAACAATAGAAAAAATCAATAAAATCAAGAGCTGGTTCTTTGAAAAAATAAACAAAATTGATAAACCCCTAGCCGGACTCATTAAGAGAAAAAGAGTATCTACACACATAACCACAATCAGAAATGAGAAAGGAAAAATCACGATGGAACCCAAAGAAATACAAAGAATCATAAGACAATATTATGAGAATCTATATGCTAACAAGCTGGAAAACAGAAGAAATGGACAACTTCTTAGAAAAATACAACCTTCCAAGACTGACCAAGCAAGAAACAGAAAAACTAAACAGACAAATCAACAGCGACGAAATCGAACTGGTAATCAAAAAACTAATCAAGAACAAAACCCCTGGGCCTGATGGATTCATTTCTGAATTCTCCCAGACATATAGAGAAGAAATAACACCGATTCTCCTTAAAGTTTTCCTAAAAATAGAAGAGGAGTGAATACTTCCAAACTCATTCTATGAAGCCAGCATCACTCTAATACAAAAACCTGGAAAAGACCTCACCAGAAAAGAAAATTACAGACCAATATCCCTGATGAACGTAGATGCAAAATTACTCAACAAAATATTAGCAAACCGAATTCAAAAGTACATCAGAGGATCATACACCATGATCAAGTGGGATTCATCCCAGGGATGCAAGGATGGTTGAACATTCGAAAATTCATCATCATCCACCACATCAACAAAAAGAAGAACAAAAGCCACATGATCATCTCCATAGATGCTGAAAATGCATTTGACAAAATTCAGCATCCATTCCTTAAAACTCTCAACAAAATGGGTATAGACGGCAAGTACCTCAACATCATAAAGGCTATATATGACAAAACCACAGCTAACATCATACTTAACGGGGAGACAATCAAAGCTTTTCATCTAAGATCGGGAACCAGACAAGGATGCCCACTCTCTCCACTGTTATTCAACATACTCCTGGATGTCCTAGCCACCGCAATCAGACAAAACAAAGACATACAAGGCATCCAGATTGGTCAAGAAGAAGTCAAATTGTCACTATTTGCAGATGACATGCTACTGTACATAAAAAACCCTGAAGACACCATTCCAAAACTACTAGAACTAATATCTGAATTCAGCAAAGTTGCAGGATACAAAATTAACACACAGAAATCTGTTGCATTCCTACACACTAATGATGAACTAACAGAAATAGAAATCAGAAAAACAATTCCATTCACAATTGCATCAAGAAGAATAAAATACCTAGGAATAAACCTAACGAAGGAAGTGAAAGACCTTTACTCTGAAAACTACAAGACACTCCTAAGAGAAATTAAAGAGGACACTAACAAAAGGAAATGCATTCCATTCTCTTGGCTAAGAAGAATAAATACTGTCAAAATGGCTATACTACCTAAAGCAATCTACAGATTCAATGCAATCCCTATCAAACTACCAACAGCTTTCTTCAATGAACTGGAACAAATAATTCTAAAATTCATGTGGAACCACAAAAGACCCCGAATAGCAAAATCAATCCTGAGAAGGAGAAATAAAGCATGGGGCATTACACTCCCTGAATTCAAGCTCTACTACAAAGCCACAGTAATCAAGACAATTTGGTATTGGCACAAAAACAGACCCACAGACCAGTGGAATAGAATAGAAAATCAAAACATTAACCCAAACATATACAGTCAATTAATATTTGATAAAAGTGCCTTGGATATACAATCGGGAGATGACAGCCTCTTTAGCAGCTGGTGTTGGAAAAACTGGACAGCTACATGTAAGAGAATGAAACTGGACTCCTTTCTAGCCCCATACACAAAGGTAAACTCAAGGTGGATCAAAGACTTGAATGTAATTCATGAAACCATAAAACTCTTAGAAAAAAACATAGGCAAAAATCTCTTGCACATAAACATGAGCAACTTCTTCATGAACATATCTCCCCGTGCAAGGGAAACAAAAGCAAAAATGAACAAGTGGGACTATATCAAGCTGAAAAGCTTCTGTACAGCCAAGGACACCATCAGTAGAACAAAAGGACATCCTACAGTATGGGAGAATATATTCACAACAAACTTATCTGATAAAGGGTTGACATCCAAAATATATGAAGAGCTCATGCACATTTGCAAACAGAAAGCAAATAACCCAATTAAGAAATGGGCCGAGGAAATAAATAGACACTTCTCCAAGGAAGGAATTCCGATGGCCAACAGGCACATGAAAAGATGCTCCACATCGCTAATCATCAGAGAAATGCAGATTAAAACCACAATGAGATATCATCTCACAACAGTGAGGATGGCCAACATCCAAACCACAAACAACAACAAATGTTGGAGAGGATGTGGAGAAAAGGGAACCCTCCTACACTGCTGGTGGGACTGCAAATTAGTTCAACCATTGTGGAAAGCAGTATGGAGTTTCCTCAAAACACTCAAAATAGTAATACCGTTTGACAAAGGAATTCCACTCCTAGGAATTTACCCTAAGAATGCAGCAGCCCAATTTGAAAAGGACAGATGCACCCCAAAGTTTATTGCAGCACTATTTCAATAGAAAAGAAATGGAAGCAACCTAAGGGTCCATTAGTAGATGAATGGATAAAGAAGATGTGGTACATATACACAATGGAATATTATTCAGCCATAAGAATACAAATCCTACCATTTGCAACAACATGGATGGAGCTAGAGTGTATTATACTCAGTGAAATAAGCCAACAGAAAAAAATAAGTACCAAATGATTTCACTCATATGTGGAGTATAAGAACAAAGAAAAATATTGAAGGAACAAAGCAGCAGCAGACTCACAGAACCAAGAATGGACTTATAGTTACAAAATGGAAAGTCACTGGGAAAATGGGTGGGAAGGGAGGGATAAGAGGGAAAAAGGGTCATTACGATTTGCAGATGTAATGTTGGGGGTCACGGGGAGGGAAGTACAAGTCAGAGAAGACAAGTAGTGATTCTATAGCATCTCACTATGCTGATGGACAGTGACTGTAATCGGGTTGGTTGGGGGACCTGATGAAGTGGTAGTTTAATAATCGTAATATTGCACATGTAATTGTAAATTAATGATAATAAAATAAATTATATTAAAAAAAAAACACTTTCCAGTCGATTGCGCAACAATCCCTTCCAGTTCATTCTATTTCATTCTCTTGCATAAGATTCCATTCTAATTAACCAAATTCCATTCCATACTTAACCTCCATTCGTTTCTCCAACATTCTATTTTTTAACTACATTCCATTGCATTCGACAGCATTCAATTCCATTCCTTTCCCCCAAATTCTATTACTTTCCACTACTTTAAATTGCATTTCACTTCATTCCATTCCATTGCATAACATTCCGTTCAATTCCACAGCACTCCATTACATTCCATAACATTCGATTCCATTCCAACAAATTATTGCCGTTCTGTTACCTAACATTCCATTCCATTCATTGAAATTCTTTTCTACTAATCAACATTCCAGTTCGTAGCAAAGCATTCATTCAATTACACAACATCCCATTCAATTGCAAACATTGTATCTCCTTCCATTGCCTAAGATTTCAATCCAACCCACAAAATTCCATTGCATTCCTTAAAATCCCATTCTTTCCCCAACGTTCTATTCCTTTCCACAACATAACACTGCATTCCACAGCCTTCCATTCTATTCCGTAAAATTCGATTCCCTTAAAAATTTTATTCTAGATTTGTTACATATTATTCCATTCCATTCATTAAATTTACTTCTATTAAGCAACATTCTACTTCATACCACAAATTTCCCATCGAATATACAACATTCTATTGAATTTCAAATGCTGTATTTCATTCTATTCCATAAGATTCCATTCCAATCCACAAAATTCCATTCCATTCTTTTAACTTCCATTCCTGTCCCAACACTCTCTTCTGATCCTCAACATTCCATTGCATTCCACAATATTTCTTTCCATTCCACCACTCACCATTCAATTCGATAAAATTCGACTACATTCGAACATGTTATTCCGTTTATTAAATAACATTCCATACCATTCTCCTAAATTCGTGTCAATTAATCAACATTCCACTTCATAGCATAACATTCCATTCCATTTCACAACATTCCATTCCATTACACAACATTCCATTCCATTTAAAACATTCCATTTCATTCTGTTGCATATCATTCCATACCAATCCACAAAATTCCATTCCATTCATTCACCCTCCATTCCATTCCCTAACTTTTATTGCTTTCCACAACATTTCATTGCATTAAAAATCATTCCATTCAATTCCACTACTTTCCATTCCTTTCCATAACATTAAATTCCATGCCAACACATTATTCTCGTTCTGTTACTCAACATTCCATTCCAATCATTACAATTTTCTTCCATTAATCAACATTCCACTTTATAACATAATATTACATCCGATTACACAACACTCCATTCCATTTCAAAGGCTCTTTTTCATTCTCTGGCATAGGATTCCATGCCAATCCACAAAATTCCATTCCAATCCCTAACATTCCATTCCTTTCAGAAATGTTCTATACCTTTCCACAACATTCCATTGCATTCAACAGGATTCCATTGAATTTCTTCACATTCCATGCAATTCCACAACATTCAATTCCATTCCATAACATTTGTTTCCATTGAAACACATTATTCCATTTCTGTAACCTCATACTCCATTCCATTCATTAAAATTCCGTTCTATTAATCTACATTCCACTTCATACCATAACATTCCATTCGATTATAGAACATTCCAGTCCATTTCAAACATTCCATTTCATTCCTTTCCATACGACGCCATTCCATTCCACAAAATTCCATTCCATTCCTTTTTCTTCCATTCCTGTCCCAACACTCTATTCCTATCCTCAACATTCCATTCCATTCCACAGCATTTTATTCCAAACAACCACTTAGCGTGCCAGTCCATAAATTTTGACCTATACGAGCACGTTATTCCGTTTATTATATAACATTCCATTCCATTCTTAATAATTCGTGTCTATTAATCAACATTCCACTTCATACCATAATTTCCATTCCATTACACAATATTCCATTCCGTTACACAACATTCCATTCCATTTAAAACATTCTATTTCATTCTGTTCCGTAACATTCCATACCAATCCAGAAAATTCTTTCCATTCCTTCAGCCTCCATTCAATTCCCCAACTTTTATTACTTTCCACAACATTCCATTGCATTCCAAAGCATTTCATTACTATCCACTACATTCCATTCCATTCCATAACATTCAATTCCATGCCGACACATTATTCACCTTCTGTTACTCAACATTCCATTCCATTCATTATAATTTTCTTCCATTAATCAACAATCCAGTTTATACCATAATATTACATTCAATTACACAACATTCCAATCCATTTCAAACACTCTTTTTCTTCTATTTCATAGGATTCCATGCCAATCCACGTAATTGCATTCCATTCCTTATTTTTCCACTCCGTTCAGAAATGTTCTATTCCTTTCCACAACATTCCATTGAATTCAACAGCTTTTCAATCCATTCCTTAAATTTCCATTCAATTCCCCAACCTTCAATTGAATTCCATAATATTTGTTTCCATTGAAACACATTATTCCCTTTCTGTAACCTCATATTCCATTCCATTCATTAAAATTCGGTTCTATTAATCTACATTCCAATTCTTACCATAACATTCCATTTGATTACACAACATTCCACTCCATTTGAATCATTCAATTTTATTCTATTGCCTAAGATTCCATTCCAATCCAAATAATTCCATTGCATTCCTTAACATTTCATTCTTTTCAACAGCATTCTATTCCTTTCTGCAACATTCCAAGTATTCCAAAGGTTTCCATTCCGTTCCCTAACAGTCGATTTAATTCCAACACAATATTGCCGTTCTGTTGCAAACATTCCATTCTACTCATTAAAATTTTGTCCTCTTAACGAACATTCCACTTCACACCATAACATTCCATTCGACTATGTGAAATTCCTTTCCAATTCATTATGTTTCATTCTCTTGCATAAGATTTAATTGCAATCAAAAAAATTCCATTCCATTCCTTACACTTCAATTCCTTTCCCTACGTTACATTCAATTCCACAGTCCAATACATTCCATTACATACAATTCATTCCCAACACATTTCTCTCGTCTGCTGCAAAACATTCGATACACTTCATTAAAATTCGGGTCTGTTTATCAAAATTCCCCTTCATAGCATAACTTTCCATTCCATTACACAACATTCCGTTCTTCTTAAAACATTCTATTTCATTCTATTGCATAATATTCCATTCCCGTCAAAAAGATTCAATTTCATTCCTAAGAGTTCCATTCCTTTCCTCAACATTCCATACTTTTCCACAACATTCCATTGCATTCCACCGAATTCCCTTCCGTTCCAAATCATTCCATTGCTTTCTATTCCATTCGATTCATTCCAACACATTATTCCCATTCTTTTACCAAACATTCCATACCATTCTTCAAAATTCGGTTCTATTAATCAGCATTCCACTTCATACCATAACATTCCATTCGATTATACAACATTCCAGTCCACTTCATACATTCCATTTAATTCCATTCCATAAGGTTCCATTCCAATCCACAAAATTCCATTCCATTCCTTTAACTTCCATTCCTGTCTCAACGCTATTCGTATCCTCAATATTCCATTCCATTCCACAGCATTTCTTTCCATTCCACAACTTAGCCTTCCATTCCGTAAAACTCGACTACATTCTAACACGTTATTCCGTTTATTAAATAACATTCCATTCCATTATTCAAAATTCGTGTCTATTAATCATCATCCCACTTCATACCATAACAATAAATTCCATTACACAACATTCCATTCCATTTAAAACATTCTATTTCATTCTCTTGCATAACATTCCATACCAATCAACAAAATTCCATTCCATTCCTTCACCCTCCATTCCATTCCCCAACTTTATATTACTTTCCAAAACATTCCATTGAATTCCAAATCTTTCCATTCCTGTCCGTAACATTCCATTCAATTCCACTACATTCCATTCCGTTCCATAACATTCAATTACATGCCAGCACATTATTCTCGTACTGTTACTCAACAGTCCATTCCATTCATTATAATATTCTTCTTTTAACCAACATTCCAGTTTATACCATAATATTACATTCGATTACACAACATTCCATTCCACTTCAAAGACTATTTTTCATTCTATTGCATAGGGATCCATGCCAATGCACAAAATTCGATTCCATTCTTTAACCTTCCATTCCGTTCAGAAATGTTCTATTCCTTTAAAAAACATTCCATTGCATTCAACAGCTTTCCATTAAATTCCTTATCTTTCCTTGCAATTCCCCAACATTCAATTCCATTCTATAACATTTGTTTCCATCGAAACACATTATTCCTTTTCTGTAACCTCATATTCCATTCAATTCTTCAAAATTCGGTTCTGTTAATCATCATTCTATGCATACCATAACGTTACATCCCATTACACAACATTCCATTCCATTTAAAACATTCTATTTCACTCTATTGCATAACATCCCATCTTCGTCCACAAGATTCAATTTCATTCCTTATCATTCCATTCCTTTACTCAACATTCTATTATTTTCCACAAGATTCCATTGCATTCCACCGAATTCCCTTCCATTCCAAATATTTCCTTTGCTTTCTATTCCATTTGATTCATTCCAACACATTTTTCCCTTTCTTTTACAAAATATTCCATACCATTCTTCAAAATTCGGTTCTATTAATCAGCATTACACTTCATACCATAACATTCCATTCGATTATACAACGTTGCAGTCAATTTCAAACATTCCATTTCATTCCGCTCCATAAGATTCCATTCCAATCCACACAAATCCATTCCATTCCTTTAACTTCCATTCTTGTCCCAACACTCTATTCCTATTCTCAACATTCCATTCCATTCAACAGCCTTTCATTCCAATCTACCACTTAGCATTCCATTCCATAAAATTTGACTACATTTGAACACGTTATTCCATTTATTAAATAACATTCCATTAAATTCTTCATTTTCGTGTCTATTAAACAACATTCTACTTCATACCATAACGTTGCATTCCATTACACATCATTGCATTCCACTTAAAACATTCTATTTCATTCTATTACATAACATTCCATTCCTGTATATAAAATTCAATTTCATTCCTTAATGTTCCATTCCTTTCCTCAACATTGTATTCTTTTCCACAACACTCCATTGCATTCCACCGATTTCCCTTCCTTTCCGAATCATTGCATTGCTTTCTATTCCGTTCGATTCATTCCATCACATTATTCCCATTCTTTTAAAAAACATTCCATTACATTCTTCAAAATTCGGTTCTATTAATCAACATTCCACTTCATACAATAACATTTCATTCGATTATACAACATTCCAGTCCATTTAAAATATTCTACTTCATTCCATTCCATTAGATTCCATTCCAGTCCACAAAATTCCATTCCATTCCTTTAACTTCAATTCCTGTCCCAAAACTCTATTCCTGTCCTCAACATTCCATTGCATTCCACAGCAATCCATTCCATTCCCAACATAGCATTCATTCCATAAAATTCGACTCCATTCGAACACGTTATTCCGATTATTACCCAATATTCCATACCACTCTCCAAAACCCTTTTCTATTAATCAACATTCCACTTCATACCATAACAATCCATTCGATTATACAACATTCCAGTCCATTTCAAACTTTCCATTTCATTCCGCTCCATATGATTCCAATCAAATCCACAAAATTCCATTCCATTCCTTTAACTTCCATTCCTGTCACAACACTCTATTCCTATCCTCAACATTCCATTCAATTCCACAGAATTTCATTTCATTCCATCACTTAGCATTCCATTCCATAAAAATCTACTACATTTTAACACGTTATTCCGTTTATTAAATAACATTCTATTCCATTCCTCAAAATTCTTGACTATTAATCAACATCCCACTTCAAACCATAACATCCTTTCCATTACATAACATTCCATTACATTTAAAACATTCTATTTCATTCTCTTTCATAACATTCCATACCAATCCACAAAATTCCATTCCATTCCTTCACACTCCATGCCATTCCCCAACTTTGTATTACTTTCCATAACATTCCATTTCATTCCAAAGCTTTCCATTCCTTTCCGTAATATTCTATTCAATTCTACTACATTCCATTCCATTCCATTACGTTCAATTCCATGCCAACACATTATTCTCGTTCTGTTGCTCAACATTCCATTCCATTCATTATAATTTTCTTCCATTGATCAATATTCAACTTTATACCATAATAGTGCGTTCGATTACACAACATTCTATTCCATTTCAAACACCCTTTCTCATTCTTTTGCATAGGATTACATGCCAATCCACAAAATTCCATTCCATTCCTGAACCTTCCATTCCGTTCAGAAATGTTCTATTCCTTTCCATAACATTCCATTGCATTCAACATCATTGCATTCCATTCCTTAAATTTCCATGTATTTCCACGACATTCAATAACATTCCATAACATTTGTTTCTATTAAAACACATTTTTCCCTTTCTGTAACCTCATATTCCATTCCATTCATTAAACATCGTTTCTATTAATCTACATTCCACTTCATACCGTAATATTCCAGTTAAATACACAACATTCCATTCCATTTCAATCATTCTATTTTAAACGATTGCATAAGATTCCATTCCAATCCAAATAATTCCATTGCGTTCCTTAACGTTTCATTCCTTTCAGCAAAATTCTATTCCTTTCCACAACATTCCAAAGCATTCCAGAGCGTTTCATTCCGTTCCATAACATTCGATTTCATTCCAACACATTATTGACGTTCTGTGGCAAACATTCAATTCCACTCATTAAAATTTTGTCCTCTTAACGAACATTCCACTTCACAGCATAACATTCCATTCGATTATGCAACATTCATTTCCAATTCATTCTATTTCATTCTGTTGCATAAGATTCCATTCCAATCCAAAAAATTCCATTCCATTCCTTAAACTTCCATTCCGTTCAGAAATGTTCTATTCCTTTAAAGAACATTCAATTGCATTCAACAGCTTTCCATTAACTTCCTAAACTTTCAATGAAATTCCCCAACATTCAATTCCATTCTATACATTTGTTTCCATTGAAACACACTATTCCCTTTCCGTAACCTCATATTCCATTCCATTCTTCAAAATTCCGGTCTATTAATCATTACTCTCCTTCATACCATAACGTTCCATTCCATTACACAACATTCCATTCCACTTAAAACATTCTATTTCATTCTATTGCATAACATAACATTCCCATCCACAAGATTCAATTTCATTCCTTATCATTCCAATCTTTGCTCAACATTCTATTATTTTCCATAGCATTTAATTGCATTCCACCGAATTCGCTTCCATTCAAATATTTCCATTGCTTTCTTTTCCATTTGATTCATTCCAACACATTTTTCCCATTCTTCAAAAAACATTCCATACCATTCTTCAAAATTCGGTTCTACTAATCAACATTCCACTTCATACCATAACATTATATTCGATTATACAACATTGCAGTCAATTTCAAACATTCCATTTCATTCCACTCCATAAGATTCCATTCCAATCCACACAATTCCATTCCATTCCTTTAACTTCATTCCTGTCCCAACACTCTATTCCTATTCTCAACATTCCATTCCATTCAACAGCATTTCATTCCATTCCACCACTTAGCGTTCCATTCCATAAAATTTGACTATATTTGAACACGTTATTCCGTTTATTAAATAACATTCCATTCCATTCTTCATTTTCGTGTCTATTAATCAACATTACAGTTCATACCATAACGTTCCATTCCATTACACATCATTTCTTTCCACTAAAAGCATTCTATTTCATTCTATTACATAACTTTCCATTACCGTCCACAAGATTCAATTTCATTCCTTAACGTTCCATTCCTTTCCTCAACATTGTATTCTTTTACACAACACCCCATTGCATTCCACCGAATTTCCTTCCATTGCAAATCATTCCATTGCTTTCTACTCCATTCGATTCATTCCAACACATTATTTCCATTCTTTTAAAAAACACTTTATAACATTCTTCAAAATTCGGTTCTATTAATAAACATTCTGCTTCATACCATAACAATTCATTCGATTATACATCATTCCACTTCATTTCAAAAATTCTACTTCATTCCATTCCATAAGATTCCATTACAGTCCACAAAATTCTATTCCATTCCTTTAACTTCCATTCTTGTCCCAACATTCTATTCCTATCCTCAATATTCCATTCCATTCCACAGCATTTAAATCCATTCCAACACTTAGCATTCCATTCCATAAAATTCGACTACATTCGAACACGTTATTCCGTTTATTAAATAACATTCCGTTCCATTCTTCAAAATTCGTGTCTATTAATCAACATTACAGTTCATACCATAACATTCCATTCCATTACACAGCATTACATTCCATTTAAAACATTCTTTTGCATTCTGTTGCATAACATTAAATACCAATCAACAAAATTACATTCAATTCCTTCACCCTCCATTCTGTACTCAAACTTGTATTACTTCCCACAACATTCCATTGCATTCCAAAGCATTCCATTCCTGCCAATAACATTCCTTTCAATTCCACTACATTGCCTTCCATTCCATAACATTCAATTCCATGCCAACACATTATTCTCGTTCTGTTACTCAACATTGCATTCCATTCATTATAATTTTCTTCCATTAAACAACATTCCAGTTTATACCATAATATTGCAATCGATTACACAATATTTCATTCCATTCCAAACACTGTATTTCATTCTATTGCATAGGATTCCATGCCAATCCACAAAATTCCATTCCATACCTTAACCTTCTATTCCGTTCAGAAATGTTCTATTCCTTTCAACAACATTCCATTGCATTTAACAGCATTCCATTCCATTCCTTAACTTTCCATGCAATTCCCCAACATTCAATTCCTTTTCTTGTCATTTGTTTCCATTGAAACACATTATTCCATTTCTGTAACCTCATATTCCTTTCTTTTCATTAAAATTCGTTTCTATTAATCTACATTCCACTTCGGACCATAACATTCCACTTGATTACACAACATTCCATTACATTTGAATCATTCCTCTTTATTCTATTGCATAAGATTCCATTCCAATTCAAATAATTCCATTGCCTTCCTTAACATTTCATTCCTTTCAGCAACTTTCTATTCCTTTCTGCAACATTCCATTGCATTCCAAAGCATTCCATTCTGTTCCATGACACTCAATTTCATTCCAAAACTTTATTGCAGTTCTGTGGCAAACATTCCATTCCACTCATTAAAATTTTGTCCTCTTATTGAACATTACACTTCACAGCATAACATTTTATTCGTTTACGAAACATTCATGTCCAATTCATTCTATTTCATTCTGTTGCATAGGATTCCATTCCATTCCAAAAAATTCCACTCTGCTCCTACAACTTCCAATCCTTTCCCAACATTCGATTAAATTCCACAACATTTCATTCTATTCCATTACATACAATTCATTCCAAAATATTTTCACGTTCGGCTGAAAATTATTCGATAGCATTCATTAAAATTGGGTTCTATTAATCAAAATTCCACTTCATACCATAACATTCCACTTGATTATACAATATTCCAGTAAATTTCAAACATTCTATTTCATCCCCTTCCATAAGTTTCCATTCCAATCCACAAAATTCCATCCATTCCTTTAACTTCCGATCCTGTCCCAACACTCTTTTCCTATCCTCAGCACTCCATTCCATTCCACAGCATTCCATTCCATTCCACAACATAGCATTCCATTCCATAAAATTCGACTCCATTTGAACACGTTATTCTGATTATTACCCAATATCCCATTCCATTCTTCAAATTACGGTTCTATTAATCAACATTCCACTTCATACCATAAAGTTCCATTAAATTACACAAAATTCCATTCACTGAAAACATTCTTTTTCATTCTATTGCATAACATTCCATTCCCGTCCGCAAGATTCAATTTCATTCCTTAACGTTCCATTCCATTCCTCAACATTCAATTCTTTTCCACCGAATTCTCTTCCATTCCAAATCATTTTCTGTGTTTCTATTGCTTTCGAATCATTCCAAAACATTATTCCCATTCTTTTACCAAACATTCCATACCATTCTTCCGAATTCGGTTTATTAATAAACATTCTGCTTCATACCATAACATTCCATTCGATTATACAACATTCCACTTCAGTTCAAACAATCTACTTCATTCCATTCCATAAGATTCCATTCCAGTCCACAAAATTCCATTCCATTACACAACATTCCATTCTAATTAAAACATTCTATTTCATTCTGTTGCGTAACATTCCATAACAATGGACAAAATTCCATTCCATTCTTTCACCCTCCATTCCATTACCCAACATTTATTACTTTCCACAACATTCCATTGAATTCCAAAGCATTCCATTCCTGTCCATAACATTCCATTTAATTCCACTACATTCCATTCCATTCCATAACACTCAATTACATGCCCACACTTTATTCTTTTTCTGTTGCTCAACATTCCATTACATTCTTTATAATTTACTTCCATTAATCAGCATTCCACGTTATACCATAATATTGCATTCGATTGCACAACATTCCATTCCGTTTCAAACACTCTTTTTCATTCTATGGCATAGGATTCCATGCCAATCCACAAAATTCCATTCCATTCCTTAAACTTAAATTCCTTTCAGAAATGTTCTATTCTTTTCCACAACATTCCATTGCATTCAACAGCATTCCATTCCATTCCTTAACTTTCCATGCAATTCCACAACATTCAGTTCCATTCCATTACATATGTTTCCATTCAAACACTTTATTCCCTCTCTGTAACCTCATATTCCATTCCAAACATTGATATTCATTTCTATTAATCTATATTCCACTTCATACCATTACATTCCATTTGATTACGCAACATTCCTTTCCATTTCAATCATTCCATTTTATTTTATTGCATAAAGTTCCATTCCAATCCAAATAATTCCATTGCATTCCTTAACAATTCATTCCTTTCAGCAACGTTCTGTTCCTTTCCGCAAAATTCCATTGCATTCTAAAGCATTCCATTCAATTTCATAACATTCGATTACATTCCAACACATTATTGCCCTTCTGTTGCAACCATTCCATTCCATTCATTAAAATTTTGTCTTTTTAGTGAACATTTCACTTCATACCATAGCATTCCATTCGTTTATGTGACATTCCTTTTCAATTCATTATATTTCATTCTCTTGCATAAGATTCCATTCCAATCCAAAAAATTTCAGTCCATTCCTTAAACTTCCATTCCTTTCCCTACATTCATTTCAATTCCACAACAATCCATTCCATTCCATTACATACAATTCATTCCCAGCACATTACACTCGTGTGCTACAAATCATTCGATACCATTCATTAAAATTCGGGTCTGTAAATCAAAATTCCCCTTCATAGCCTAACTTTCCATTCGATTACACAGCATTCCTTTCCTATTCATTCTATTTCATTCTATTGCATATGATTCCATTCTAATTAACCAAATTCCATTCAATACATAACCTCCATTCCATTCTAGAACATTCTATTTTATTAACAACATTTCATTGCATTTCACAGCATTCAATTCCATTCCTTTCCCCAACATTCTATTACTTTCCCCTACTTTCCATTGCATTTCACAACATTCCATTCCATTTCATTACATTCCGTTCAATTCCACAGCACTCCATTACATTCCATAACATTCGATTCTATTCCAACAAATTATTGCCGTTCTGTTACCTAACATTCCATTCCATTCATTGAAATTCTTTTCTATTAATCAACATTCCACTTCATAGCATACGATTCATTCGATTACACAACATCCCATTCAATTGCAAGCATTGTATCTCCTTCCATTGCATAATATTCCAATCCAACCCACAAAATTACATTGCATTCCTTAAAATTCCATTCCTTTCCCCATTGATTTATTCCTTTTCACAACATGACACTGCATTCCACAGCATTCCATTCCGTTCCATAACATTCGATTCCCTACAAAAACATTATTCTCGATCTGTTTCATAATATTCCATTCCATTCATTAAAATTCACTTCTATTAAGCAACATTCTACTTCATACCACAAAATTCCAATCGAATATACAACATTCTATTGACTTTCAAATGCTGTATTTCATTCTATGCGTAAGATTCCATTCCAATCCACGAAAATGCATTCCACTCCAAAACGTCCCATTGCTTTCCCTAATGCTCTACTTATTTCCACACATTCCATTGCATTCCACAATATTGCATTCCATTCCAAATCATTCCATTCATTTCCATTCCATTCGATTCCATTCCAAGACAGCATTCCCATTCTTTTTAAAAACATTCCATACTATTCTTCAAAATACGATTCTATTAATCAACATTGCACTTCATACCATAACGTTCCATTCAATTATACAACATTCCAGGTATTTCAAACATTATATTTCATTCCATTCCATAAGAATCCATTCCAATCCACAATATTCCATTCCATTCCTTTACTTCCATTCCTTTCCCAACACTCTCTTTCTTTCCACAACATTCCATTACATTCCACAGCATTCCATTCCACAATATAGCTTTCCACTCCATAACATTTGACTCTATTCGAACACGTTATTCTGATTATTACCTAAAACTCCATTCCATTATTCAAAATTCGGTTTTTTTAATCAACATTCCAATTCATACCATAACATTCAGTTCCATTACACAACATTCCATTCTACT
>JAVSCE010020025.1:0-16064 GCA_032199065.1 Smutsia gigantea | reverse complement strand
AACATGCCCCCATATTTCAGTCATATGTCACTCTTGCATATTGAGGTTGTTCAAGACTTCTAAACATATTAAAATGTTAAGCTTTAATTACATTGTACAGGACAAAGTGAATTCCTGTGGCTTTCTTGTTTAAATGTGATGGAAGTCGCTTAGCCATTAATTGGTGGATTAGTTTCTCTTCTGCAAACTAAACATTTCTTAGATTTCAAATGTGGATATTAGATGGCATTGTTAGTTTGGGTGAATGAGTTTGGATTTTTATCTATTATTTTTAGTTTTTAAATAATTTTCATTTAGTTTTCAATTATATAGAAATAGTCCTTTGTTTATTTGCTTATTTTACTAAATAAAGCTCTTTGCTTATTTGATTATTAGACTAAAAGGTCCAGACACATACTTTATAAGAATAGCAATATCCTATTAAGAGCTGTGAAAAATTATAATTAAACTTCCATTAACCTCAGTACATAAAGATACTTACAGTCCCTTAGGTATTCTAGTTGATTTTGTTTTGATTGAGAAAAAACATACCTATTCTGTAATTTAAAAGTAAAATACTCATTTTGTTAGATCAAATTTTGTATTTGAGATTTTTAAATCTGTTTTAAATTTTTATATAATAGAATGTTAAAATATTTTTAAGTTCCTCAATTATAGCATTAATACTATTTATACTTGGGGAGGTTTGTTTCTTCTTTAAATAAACTTTTAATTTTATAATACCTTTATAGTTACCAAAAGTTCCAAAGATGGTACCGAGTTTCCAAACACCCCTGAGTTTCTCTCCTTGTTAATATATATAATGTCTTATATTTGTCACAACTAATGAACCAATATTAGTGCATTATTTAAATTTTTTTTCTATTTTTTTATTTTTTTATTGTAAGAACACTTAAAAGAGAGCTACCCTCATTAATTTCTTAAGTGCACAATATAGTATTGTTAGCTGTCCATATGATGTTGTACAGAAGATGTCTAGAACTTACTTATCTTGTATAACAAACTTTGTTTCTGTTAAGCAACAACTCTCAATTTCCCACTCTTGCCAACCCTTGGCAACCACCATTCTATTCTCCATATCTAAGAGTTTGACTGTTTTACATAACTCAAAGAAGTGGAATCATTCTGTATTTTGCCCTTCTGTGACTGTACTATTTCACTTAGCATAATGTTTTCCAGGTTCATCAAGGTTGTTACATGTGGCAGGATTTCCTTGTTTTTTAAAGAAAGTGAAAATATTATCCATCATTTTTATGGCTAAATGATATTCCATTGTATATATGTGCCACATTTTCTTTATCCATTCATCCATTGATGGAAACTTAGGTTGCTTCTACCTCTAAGCTATTGTGAATAATGTTCTAATGTTCTGGAGTACAGATTACGCTTCGAGATCCAGAATTCAATACTTTTACCTATACAACCAGAAATGGAATGCTGGATCATATGGGAGTTCTCATAATTAAAAAAAAAAAACCTCCACACTGTTTTCATAGTAGCAGCAACATTTTATATTCCAAACAGTATAAAATAATTTCAATATCTCCACATTATTACCAATACCTCTTGTATTTTGTTTTTGTTTTTTTGATAATAGCCATTCTAACAGATGTGAGGTAGTGTCTCATTCTGGCTTTGATTTGCATTTCCCTGATGGTTAGTAATAGCATTTTTTTTTTCATGTATCTGATGGCCATTTGTATGACTTCTTTGGAGAAATGTCTATTTAAGTCCTATAAACAATTTTTAGTCAGATTATTTGTTTTTTTGCTATTGAGTTATAGGAGTTACTTCCATATTTTGGGTATCAACTCATTAAAGATATCATTTGCAAATATATTCTCCCATTCAGTACATTGCCATTTTACTCTGTTGATTATTTCCTTTGCTGCACAAAAGCTTTTCAGTTGATGATGTTGTGGTTGTCTAGTTTTGTCTTGGGTTTCAGATCCAAAAAATCATTGATAAGACCAATGTCATAAAGCTTTTGCCCTATGTACTCTTCTAGGAATTTATAGCTTGAAGTCTTACATTTAAGTCATTAATACATTTTGGGCTATTTTTATGTAAACTGTAAGATAAGGGTCCAATTTTTCCCAACACCCTTTGTTAAAGGGTATTAAATCCTTTCCTCATTGTGTATCCTTGGCACACTTGTTGAAGAGCAGTTGACAATGTATGTGTGAGAGTGTGTTTTTTTTTCTGAACGCTTGTTTTGTTCCACTGATCTACATGTCTGTTTTTATATCAGTACTATACTATTTTAATTACTGTTGCTTTGTAGTATAGTTTGAAATCTAGGACTGTGATATCTCCAGCTTTGTTTTTTCTCAAGATTTCTTTGGCTTTTTAGGTTTTCATGGTTCTATGAATTTGAGGATTGTTTTCTATTTTTCAGTTAAAAAAGAAAAGAAAAAAATGCCATGGGATTTTTGATAAGGGATTGCATTGAATCTGTAGATCACTTTGGGGGGTAGTATGGACATTTTAACAATATCAAGTTTTCCAATCATGAACTTAGATGTTTTTCCACCCATTTGTATCTTAGAGTTTTCAGTGTGTAAGTCATTAACCTCTTTGTTTAAGACTATTCCTAAGTGTTTCATTCTTTTTCATGCTGTTATAAATGGGAACTTCTAATAATTTCTTTTGGGAATTGTTTGTTGTTCCTGTATAGAAACACAATTGATTTTTGTATGTTGAATTCATAGCCTATCACTTTAATGAATTTGTTTACTAGTTCTAATAGTTTGTGTGTAGAGTCTTTAGGGTCTTTAGGCTTTTCTACATATAAAATCATGTCATCTACAAACAAAGATCATTTACTACTTCTTTTCTAGTTTGAATGCCTTTTATATCTTTTCTTGCCTAATTGTTCTGGCTGGGACTTCATACTGTGTTGAATTAATGTGAATAGAGAGGGTACATTCTAGCCTTGTTCTTGATCTTAGAGGAAAAATTTTTCAGTTTTTTACCATTGAGTATGGGCTTGTCATGTAAGGCCTTTATTATGTTGCGGTAAATACTTTCTATACCTAGTTTGTTGAGAGTTTTTATCGTGAAAGGGTGTTAAATTTTGTCAAATGCTTTTTTTGCATCTATTGAGATGATTATGTGATTTTTTACCCTTTATTGTGATGTATACATTTATTGATTTGCATACATTGAAACATCCTTGCATCCCAGGGGTAAATCCCACTTGGTCATGGTGTATGATCCTGTTAATGTCCTATCAAATTGGCTTGCTAGTATTTTGTGGAGGATTGTTATATCTATGTTTAACAGGAGTATTAGGCTGTGGTTTTCTTGTAATGTCTTTATCTGGCTTTGGTATGAGGGTAATATACTGGCCTTATAAAATGAATTTGGAAGGGTTCTCCAGTTTTTTAGGTAAGTTTAAGAAGGACTGGTATTAATTTATTTTTTAAAATGTTGAGTGGAATTCACCTGTGAAGACATCTGGTCTTGGAATTTTCTTTGTTGGGAGGTTTTTATCAATTCAATCTTCTTATATATCATTGGTCAGTTCAGATTTTCTATTTCTTCATGATTCAGTCTTGGTAAATTGCTTCTAAGAATTATCCATTTTTTCTAGGTTATCCAAATGTTGGTATATAATTATTGATTGTATTCTCAAGGTCCTTTGTATTTCTGTGGTATCAATTATAATATCTCCTTTTTTCATTTCTAATTTTATGTATCTGAGTCTTTTTTTTCTTAGTCTACTTAAGGGTTTGTCAGTTCTGTTTATCTTTTCCACAAACCGAATCCAGTTTTGTTGATTTTTTCTATTGTTTTCTACATTGTATTTTGTTTATTTCTGCTCTACACTTTATTACTTCTTATTTTTGCTGACTTTGGGCTTAGTTTGTTTTTCTTTTTCTAGTTCCTTAAGGTATAAAAGTAAACTGCTCATTTGAGATCCTCTTTTTATAGGCTAGAAAACAAGACTCAAAGAGGTTAAATGTATTTCCCACAAGACGTTAATAAAGGCGTCAGGGATTAAGATTTCTGATCTCTCCTTTTTTATGATTGACATAGCTTTAGGTACATTTCCTTCAATCCTCAATTATAATATATTCTTTGATTTCTATCTGGACTATGTCTGTCTTATGTTTGTCTTAAGGAACTAGCTTAGAATGTAGAGGCATCTGACCATGGCATTAATAGATTCATTGGTTATGTCTCTCAAGTCCCATTATTTGAGGTTACAGTCAAAAAGTTGATTTACATTATGGGCTTTAATAAAAAAGAGAAAAGATATAATGTGTGTTTGGAAAATTCATAGAATAAATAATCTTTAAATCTGATCCTTAAAGATTCTTTTAAACAGTAAAACTCTATTAAAACATTACCAGCTTCATATTTTTACTCTAATTCTGATAATCTAGCCAGATAAACTATTCTCAACCATTTTATTACTAATAAAAGAATTTTTTTAAATGTATAATCAAAATACAATTTGGAAGAAAATGGTTTAGCTGACTAATTCCTTTCACTGCTAACTGCCAAAGTACTATTACACTTGTATTAGTTTCCTAGGACTACTATAAGAAAGTACCACAGTGTGGCTTAAAACAACAGAAATTTTTTCTTTCATGGTTGTGGAGTCTAGAAGTCTGAAATCATCTGTCAGCATTACCACATTCACTTCAAAGGCTCTTGGGAAGAATCATTCCTTGCCTTTTCCAATTTATGGTGGCTCCTGGTATTACTTGGTTAATGGAAGCATAGTTTCATTCTCTGTTTTTTATTTTACATGGCCTTCTCAGTGTGTGTGTGTGTGTGTGTATGTGTGTGTATGTGTGTGTGTGTGTGTATGTATGCATGCACATGTGTGTGTCCTCTGGGCCTGTGTGTGTCTCTTTTTCCAAGTCTCCTTATCCTTCCTCTTAAGAAAACAATAGTCACTGGATTTATGGCTCACTCTAAATCCAGATGATTTCATCTTGAGATCCTTAATTATATCTGCTACAATCCTATTTCTCTATAAGGTAATATTCTGAGTTTTTGGGGGAACACTGTTCAACTCACTATAGTTGGTTTCATCATTATAAACTATATTGAATATATTCATTTTCTTCTGCATTATTGTCCAGGGAATGTTTCTTGTGAATTCAGACCTACAATAAAAAATGTTACAGAAGAAATACATAGTTATATGATGGAAATAATAGTGAATTACCATCATTCTTCAGAATAAATTTTTGCCAAATCCCCAAATCCAGATATGCATGTCCTGTGCATGGTAAGCCAATCTCTGAGTCATTGGTGAGGCCAAGGGAAGCCCAAAGGGAAGGCAGGGACTTCTCCCAAATCTGCCAAGCCACAGGTTGTATACTATTGGCAAAAGAAAATGGGGGTCAGGGCAGAAACCAGAGTGCCCTTGAAACTTCTAAGATGGGCCTTGAAGCTATGAACCTATCCCATCCTCATGGTGTCACCCCTGGGGTCCTGGTATATTTCATGTTAACTCCCCATTTGGCAGTAGCACTAGATGTTATCAACCAATATCAACATCCCCCCAACCCTCTTCTGTAACACAGCTTCAGGGAAGAAGATAAAGGACATGGTTAATCATTCCTGTAAGGTAGTGAAGGAATGTGCTTACATGCAGTATGTGAGGTTGCTTCACAGGGAGAGCCTAGTGAAAATCCAAGCAGATAAACAAATATATGCTCGGGTTCAAAACTACAGCAAAATTAAATTCCCCACTGATTTTTCTGGGTTTAAGTAAAAGTGCAATACAATACAGGTTAAAGATCAAATTAGGTGTAAAACAAGCTAAAGTCAAAATAATCTCAGATCTGTGATCCATTTTTGGAATATATTCTCTTTGGTAATTTCAGGACCAAAATAGTCATAGATAATTAAAAATAGAAGCTTAATTTTGAGTAGATAGAATACCAAGGATCTTGAATGGTTTTGAACATACAATGGTTGCACTGCTTTTAGTAATATATATGTTGTTTATTAGGTGGATAATTGAAGAAAACTTTTAAGCTGGGTTTATTTCGTTTGAACTAAGTGTTGGAGTAGAACTAACAAATTGTTGACTTGATCACATCATTGAAGAACTTAATCAGTAAATAATTTTAATAAAACTCTACTTTGGAAAAAACATCTAAAATATGACCTAGGAAGTAGTTTCTAAACCAATATACTCTTCCTATTGTGTTTGAAATGACTACACTGAGTTTAACAGCAGGCCTAAATTTTTCAGTATATTTGAATGATTCATCACAATTTAATTATATGCAATGCTTGTGTTACACTTGTATGACAACATTAATACAGAGACCATATATTTTTACATGACATTTCCGTTATTAATCAGTTTTTCTGCAGTCTATTCATTCTTTCACTGCTCCAGTACATTGGAGCTTAACATTCAGGTTATTTACAGTTGGTAGAGGATCAAAGAAAAGAGTTTTTAATTAGATGCTTGTTTTAAAAATATTGGACCTAGCAACTGTGGCAGTGTATAAAACATATTCAACTTAAGAATTTCTTATGAAAATTTTCATTGTAATATTTTACAGTGTATACACTACTAGTATATCATTTTGAATCAAAGTGCTAGTGAAAACATTATCTGGAGGAATCTTCTATTTTCATGAAGTAATATCTTACTTTTGCATATCTTCTAATTTTTAAAATTATGCTTCCCCACCCTGTCTGACCTGATATGCATAAAAATTCTAATAGATATATGACTTCAATGCTGAACATAATGAGCACTGGGAAATGTAGTCATTTACATAGTTGTTGCCAATCAGTTGGATGTTACTAAAGGATTGCAATAGTCATATTCAAGTGAATATTTTAGTTGTAATTTATGACCCAAATAAATATAATTCCATTAAGATGCAATTTAAAAATTTGACCTATCTTCAGTGTTTATAATAGTGGGGGTGATCCTATACCACTACATATATATAAAATCATCAAAAACTCAATAAAATATTCTTATTTCTGGATTAACTATCCATGGATGGTTTTTAATATTTAAAAAAGTCATATATTTCAAAGGAACATTAAACTTTTTAAAAATGAACAATATCAATTGATGAGTGATTTAATTTTAGTGAAGAAAACTCAGATATCCCTAAGGATAGAACTGTGAAGTTTTTGTATTAAGGGAATGATATGGAATAGTTGGGCAAATTCAATACATGAACTGAATTTGATGATGGATAGTAAAATTGAATCTCTGTTATTTCTTGTTCCAAATTTCAAAGTGTTAATGTAACTATACTGTTGTCTATCAGAATTAGACAGAAAACTGGAATATATATTCAGGATAATGAAAAAATATATGATCAATGTAATGATAGGAAAAAGTTTGGTTTCCAAATACATTTTCAAATATATATTACATAGTATCAATGCATAGGTTTTATTTTCAGTTGGAATTATGACTTTGACTTCAACAGAAGAGTGTTTTTGAAAATCTATTTAATTTCATAGTGATGTTATGTAATGTTTGTAAATCTGAAATTGCAAAAAGTTCTTCATAACATATAATATAAAAAGTGATCAGTTATTAAAAATAGTGAAGCAATTTTGATTTTGGCGAGGTTATATAATTTCTTGAATACAAATAATATTTGTAAATAATGTAATTTTATTGGACAATCAACCATTTTCTATCTATGAAAACTAAAAACATTAATGCTTGAGACCCTGAAAAAAGAAAAATTTTACCAGGAATAAAAAAGTTTAAAAGAGATGAATGCATCTCCATACTACCTGAAGTATATTGTTAACTACAAAACTTTGAAATACTAATGTTAAAGAAATGTAATTGTTTTCCCAGATTTTTTAACACTCTTAAAATTGTTATTAAAGTTATGTATGTTCATTATAGAAAAATTAATAAAATAAAGGTGAGCACATATTATAATTAAAAATTGACCAAAATCTCAGTCATAAACATTATTAAAATATTTTAATTTCTCAATCTTTTTTTGAGTGGGACTAAACCTACAGTAGGAAAGATGTCTAGCTCTATAATAATGCTATATATATTTTTCTTAAATCTACTATTTTTTATTATAGCATCATATCACAGATATCCTTTGGTACCATTAACTACATTCACAGATACACTTTTTTCACATATATTTTTTAATATATGCATGGTATTATATTGCATAAATGTTCCAGAAATATTTTAAGCATTTCCCTATGTGACATCTCTTTCCTGTTGTTTTTGTCTTTGTTTTAAGCAGTGCTAATTTAAACATCTCTGTGGCTCAAATTTCACACACTTGCCTGGCTATTTCTCTCGAATGAACTCCTAAAAGTGCAATTGCTGGGCCAAAGGGTTTGAAGCATTTTCAGGACCCTTGTGTACATTACCAAATTGAATTTCAGGAAATTTTAATGATCTTGATTATAACCACCTCCAGAAGCATAATTGAGGGTTGTTTACCTTAGCCAACAGTGGTCATCATATATGTTGCAATGTTACTGCTTTTAATCTTTTCCATATTTATGAGAAAAAAAGTGGTGGCACATGGATGTTTCAATATGCAATATTAGGAGGATAACTTTTTGTCCTGGGGTGGGGGTGGCAGGTATTCTTATCACTTGTTTTTCCCCTTGTGGAATGAGGTTCATTAGCCTAATACTCTAGGCTTCTCTCTGCCCCTCATTCACACTGCTTTGGTGAAGATGAAGTGTCTTTTCTGAATGGCAAATGTGGAAAGAGAAATTGGTCATGGGTTGAAGGCCAAGCCCTTCTCTTTCTCCACCCAAGAGGACATTCCAATCCTGTGGGTAAGGCCTCTTCAGTTCCCCAGCTGTCTGAGTGGAGATTTCAGCCTAAGTCAAGGATTTAGATTTAAGAAGTCGGTATTATGTAGTTACAAGCTATGATCTGACTATCAGATTCATTTGTAATAAAGAGGATAGCTTCTAATACACATGATCTATTAATTTGTGTTTTTTTATCTATTAGTTCAGAGCTCAGGGTAATGGGAAGTGTAGAACTAGTTTTAGGAACTCTCAAAGACCTCCAAATTGAATTCAGTTGATTGCTTCAGAGGTTGAACATATTTTTTTATGTTTATTGGACATTAGGTATCTGTAAGTTAATTATAGCATTTATCAGTTTTACTACCATGATATTGAATTTTTAGAAATAAATTATAGAACTGTTTCTATAATACTACAATATTAGCTTTTATCTCCCATATGCATTTTTTTCTTATCTTTTTATTATGGTATCATTAATATACAATCACATGAGCAATATTGTGGTTACTAGATCCCCCCATTATTAAGTCGCCACCACATACCCCACTACAGTAACTATCGATCAGCGTAGTGAGATGCCATAGAATCACTACTTGTCTTCTCTGTGTTGTACAGCCCTCCCCATGCCCCCCCAACATTACGTCTGCTAATCATTGTGCCCCTTTTTCCCCCTTATCCCTCCCTTCCCACCCACCCTCCCCAGTCCCTTCCCCTTTGGTAACTGTTAGTCCATTCTTGGGTTCTGCGAGTCTGCGGCTGTTTTGTTCCTTCAGTATTTTTTCTTTGTTCTTATACTCCACAGATGAGTGAAATCATTTGATACTTGTCTTTTTCAGCTTGGCTTATTTCACTGAGCATAATACCCTCTAGCTCCATCCATGTTGTTGCAAATGGTAGGATTTGTTTTCTTCTTATGGCTGAATAATATTCCATTGTATATATGTACCACATCTTCTTTATCCATTCATCTACTGATGGACACTTAGGTTGCTTCCATTTCTTGGCTATTGTAAATAATGCTGCGATAAACATAGGGGTGCATATGTCTTTTTGAATCTGTGATCTTGCATTCTTAGGAATTTTACTCCTAGGAATTTATCCCATATGCATTTAAAATATTTTCTCTAGTTATCCATTAGCCCATCTTTTGTTCATATTACTGTGATATTCTGAAGATTTTCATATATATATGTGGTCAGATATTCCATTATTTTCCTTTGTTGTTTCTGTCTTTGTTTCAACATTAATTTTGTTATTGGTAAAAACTAACTCCTTGTAGTCTGCCAAAATAAATCTAGTATGATTAAATGGTCAGCAGACATGATTCCAGGTGGTTTTTGAAACTATTATAATATAACTAAAGTTGACTTGATCTACTTTGAAATAATTGCTTAGAAAAAATAAAAGTCCATTGGCAAATTATCCTAAATGGTCAACTTCCCCTCTCAGGTAGAACTAATCATTGTTTCTTATGTGCCTCCAGTGTACAATGTAAAATATCCCATTACAAAGCTTAATACATATTTGTCTCACTTTACTTGGGACCTAATAATTTTGGTCTTTTGATTGCTAGCTCTTAAAACCATCACTTAGAAAATATTTATTTAGAAGATGAATCCTGCTTGCTGTTGGCTAGGAGCAATGGATCTGGAATTGTGGTCTCTTGACTAGCAGAGTTGGCATCACCTGGAAACTTGTTATAAATGCAAATTCCAGTCCTATCCCAGATCTACTAGACCAGACTCTGGAGTTGGGCACAGAAAGATCTCTAGGGATTCTGATGCACACTAAAAATTGACAACCACTGAGATAAATGATTCCAGATGGATAAGCTATAGTCCCTAGTCATGATCACTAGTAATCAATTAGTAAATTTCAGTTGAAAGCACAAATTTCTTCACGAGGTGTTTAAAATTAAATATTCTGATGGCAAAATGAAATGTGTTAATAATAAATAAATAAGATCAAGACTAAATAGCCTTAAAAATCTTAGTGCCAAACATCTGACACAGGTTTATATAGAACATATTGACAAGAGCTTCATACTGAATTAATATTATTGGAAAACAAAGGTTTAATGTAACATTTTTAAGCTGACCTATTTTCACATTGGATCCCTAGAGGGCAAAATTAAACAACTGATGGAATAGGTCCTATTTTAGAATAAATAATAATTACTTCATATGTATTTTATATTTTTGAATATTTTCTTATGGAATACCATTAGAAAAATATAAATATAGTTCATGTAAAATATAAATATATTTTATAGTTATATAGTTATATTTATATAAAAATATATTTCAAAATACAGAAAATATAGTAGCTTACGTTGGAAAGGAAAGTGAATCGAAACAAAACCTAAAATGCGGTCATTCAACTAAATACTTGGTTGCACTTCAGCTAACATATTGTAGAGGCTAGAATCACAATTTGGTTCATATGCAGTGGAATCAGTATTTATGGAAATATTTAGTGAAAACAAACTGAAAAAAAAGAAAGAAAGAAGAGCTTAATTTCAAGGCTCATCATTGGCCTTTTGACTCTCTATTTCTCACATTGTAAAGATCAGCTCATTGATATTTTCTGATATTTCTGTAGAGTTTAACACTTGGGAGTTCTATATCCTTCTTGAATATCTCTTTTTACTTTCGCCTTCTCTTCTCTGGAATCAGAAACTGTCTTTCTAAAATAAGATCCTAATATTGCTCTTCTTCTCCTTCTTGTCTGTGATTGTCATTTAGGTATATAATGATTATATCTTGTAAACTTTCCATTTACTTTTTCATTGAAAAATGCATTGATGCTATCATTTCTCTCATGTCCCATTTTTAAATCTAAATTTTTTCACCAAATTTCCTTTTCTTTAAGGACAAATTCTTTTAGGAAATCATATTTGAATGGAACCCTTTAATTCAAGTAATACAGAGTTTGTAAAGGTAAATTAATAATCTGTTTCCAAAATCTTTCCCATCCCAACTCCCTGTTTCTATCAAAGGCAGCATTATTCAGTCACTTTCCAAACATATAGCTGCTTTCAGTTTCCCGTTTCCTTCATCCTCTAAATAATCCCAAGTCATTTCAAAGAGCATTTAGATGTTCTTGTTCATGTCTACTGCTAGGATCTTAGTCAGGGCTTTCTCTCCTAACACCTGAAGGATGGCAAAACATAATTTTCTGGCACCTCTGATCTCTGTATTTGAAGATCTGTTCATATTATGGGCCCCTGTTTGATTTCCTCCCAGAAAAAAATATCGATTTAATCATGCTTCTCCCACACTTAAAACATTTTACTAGAACTTCACTACGAACAGGATTCATCTAAACAGCTAAGCCTAAATTTCAAGGATCTCCAAATAGTACTATTTTTTTATCTATATGCTGATACATAATTTATAAAGAACTTTTATGTATTTTAATCATTTACCTTTATACCAACTTTGAGGTGTATGTGAAAAATTAGGAAACTATATCTCAGAGATTGTATATTAGTAATGAAATGTTAACTGGGGTGAGGCCCTCTATTTTTTAAATTTAATTTTTTTAATTACATTTTGCCCAGTTTTATTGAGCTTTGATTAGTAAATAAAAATTGTGTATATTTAGATTGTGCAATGTGAATTTTTGAAGGTGTACAATGGTACGACTTAACATGTGTATGTTACCAGTGGAACACATTGTGTTTCCCTAATTCTTGTCTTCTTGAAGGAAAGAATTCAGTCAAAAGACAGACTTAGGACAGTTTTAAACAGCAGAAGTTTATTAAGCAAAGCGAAAGTATACTCTCAAGAAGGGTGGAGAGTGGGCTGTCTGGAAACCAGAAGCAGCCCCGTTATTAGGGTCAAGATTGATTTTTAAAATGGTGGTGTAAGTCCCTCCCCACATCTTATGTCATTTAATTGAAATGTTAATTGACAAGTTCAGGTTGTACGTCCCTCTTAGTGCACAGATGCCCATGCATAAGTACCTAAGGGAAACTCCTGTGGGTGGGTGGGGCAAAACTGCAATGTAAATTTATTACAATTAGGGTATAATGAATCCTGAGGTAACTGGGTCCCCTCTTGGGTCTCAGTGCACAGGCACCAGCCCAACTTGGTGCTTACAAATTGTTAAGCCCTGATAAGGCAGGAGACTGAACCATAAACAGAAGGGGTTTTGGGGGCATATTCTGCCACCTGTCAATAAGGAGTAGGTGGGAACAGGGAGGATCTTGTCCAGGACAGGGTAGGACCTGCTCATGTCTGCTTAGCTACCTGCCACATATACACTATGAAATGATTACCATGATCAAACTATAATTAATACATCTATCACCTCACATTGTTTATTTTGGTGAGAACAGTTAAGATCTACTCTTTTAGCACATTTCAAGTATATAATATAGTGGTACTAACTATAATCACTATACTGTATATTAGAGTTGCATCTTCATCTATCACTCCTTATGGTTTCTAACAAAGAACTGAGTACATTAGGTGAATAAAATGTGTTTAATCACTGTGATTAATCTTCTGAGGGCCTGATTTCTTTGACCTTGAAGAAAGCTGTGAGTCTGCTTTTTGTCAAAAATACCTAAGAATTTATTGAACTCAACTTCTAATGTCTGGATAGTAACTACTCAAAATCAGAATTCATTGCTCTTTAGAAAGATGAAAATTGGACTAGGAGAGGAAATCTTTGAGCAGCTAAGCAAATGCAGTGGATTCTGGACTTGTATTTTCTGCCCTGGCTTTGGGCTTAAGCATTCTACCTGGAGCTAGGTTGCCAGGAGATCAGTTGAATCAAAGGAGAGACAGGGCTGAGGTAGTTGACCGTGACTGATTAAGAGAATGAATTTATTTTCAAGAGTCTTTCTTCAGATATGGTAACAATGTAATTATTGTATATTCTCTGTTTATTATTTGAGAAAGATTATTCTGTCTCATGTGACAACTCTCAAGTGGATTTCTTTTTCTTTGCCTTAGCATTTCTGGAAAAAAAATTAAAACCCATCATTTCAAGGACCTGTTGAAATTTATTTTATTGTGTTAGCATTTTTTTTTTCTTATGAAAGGAGAATTCCAATTTCCTTTCAAGAATCGTTTAAATCACCTCCCTCCTGTATGAGATTAGATTCCTCACAAGCAGAACTCTGGCCAGACGTTCTGGTGCAGATGGATTATTTGAGAAATGAGCCTAGGAAACACAAGAAAGGAAGTGGGGAAACTGAGACTAGAAAGGGAGGAAGTCAAGAGTGAGTTAAGAAAGGATTACTGCTGTGGGCGAATGGAGTGACTCAATCCCACTGTGGAAATGCTCAGGTACTATGTAGAAAAGAGCTCAAAATTGTCACATTGAGCAATGGGGTAGTTTGTTACTGTTTTACTACTGCTGATGATGACTGGTCAAGGAAAATCCATGGGGGTGCTTAGTCCCTTGGCATTTCTTAGCTGCGCTAAATGTGGGCTGAGCCAGCATCAGTTGCCCCAGAGAAAGCCCTCAGGGAGGCAGAGAGAAACTCTAGAGGTGAGAATCTGTTAATTTGTATACAAACTGTCTACAGTGGCTGCAGCTGAACTCTGAAAAGGGGATATGTCTCAGCAAATCAACAGTGTCTTATTGAGACAGGGACCATGGGCTTAGACAGAATAGGGTGAGGGCCTCCGGAAAAAGCAAGGCAGGATATTTGCAGTCAAAGCAATGTAACTACATGCAAGGAAACCCCCTACCAAAACTCTGTGTTAAACATTAAGCTCTAGGGTCATTCTTCAGTAAGATCAGATCACATGTTTTTATTATGCTAACCATTTGTAATCATAAGATTCACTTTAGCATGCTAAAAGGCCCAGGACTGTGTGCTGTCTTTCCTCCTTCAGACCTGATGAGGTGATTTTGCAAACTGGGCAACTAATTTAGCATGCAGACCCAGCTGTAAACAACATAGTAAAAGGCAGGAAGGATTCCACCTTAAAGGTAAGATTGCATTTTAACACCCAGGAAGTTTAAGAAGTAAGATTCTTAACTTACTCTTTAGCAAACAATACCTCCGCCCACCTTGGGGGCTGGGCAGGCGGCCTTGTTTGATATGCTCCCAGACCAAGAGGCTGGTATCTCAGGGTGAAATCATCAGAGCAGGAAGTTGCTTGTGTTAAGTAAATTCTGAATATTCGTGGACCATTTAACAAGTCCACACCCTTAAGCCCTTTATCCCGTTCCCAAAAATCCTCAACTGCCTATAAAACCCCTATATAACGCACCACTACTGGCTCTCTTGTCCCCTCCTGGCATGAGCCAGGAGCTCTTTCCTCTCACTGTATCTCTCAAAAAAAGCATTCCTTTGGCTCTCCTACCTTGACTGTCTGCTAAGTTCATTCTTCGACTCCGCAAACAAGAACCCTGGCATCATTGTGATTAGTTTTGCATAGTTTAAGCAAACAGTTCCTTGGCATCTATTACATACTAAGCATTGACAAGGTATTACGAAGATGTAAACCAACAAAGCCAGAAACCTGGCCTCTCCTTCATTTGTCATCAAATGATCTTCATCCTTATAAAATCTTGCTCCAAAATATCTTTTCTGCCTTTTTTCCTCCTGTTTTTCCTGCCAGTGCCCTTGTTTAGGCTCTCACCATTATTACTTACATGGAATACTGGAGGAGTCACTTGACTCATCTTTCCTTTCAGTTTCAGCCTGTTTAAAATCTTTTGAAGGTTCTCAGAATAAAATTCAACCTCTTTCATCTATGGCCTACTTGCTCATCTTCCCAGAATCAGTGCTCACTTTTGTCCCCTCCATCCCACATGCAGTGTAACCAGGACAGAGCCTAGTTCCATACCCAAGTTTGGCTGCTCATCACTGGACAGGTCAAGACTGGAGAGAGATGCATGCATGCATGTTGGTCAAAAGGAAAGGTTGCTTTATTCAGGAAGCCAGTAGGCCAGGAAAACAGTGGACTAATATCTGAATTGTGTTTCTGGACTGCGGTTTTTATGGGAAATCTAGGGAAGTGTAAGCTGTGCTGTCTCTGCTCCATCTCAGTCAGGCAGTTATTCATTGCTGTCCTGGTCAGCATCTTGTGACCTGCCCACACCTTAGCCTGTTCTTATCTGATGGTGGAAACTGTCAATCAGCTTTGTTCCCAAAACTGCTGGCCAGCTTGTTCTGATCTTATCTCTGCTGGAAGGTCCTGTTTCTCTGAGGTTGTTATGTTCTTAATGAATAATCTACAATCTTAAGCAAAGCAGTGATTAGAAGAACTGCTCATGCGCATACACACAGACACACACAATGATAGCAAAATGGGGTCAGTGCTGTTACAATG
>JAVSCE010020024.1:0-177966 GCA_032199065.1 Smutsia gigantea | reverse complement strand
GCTTGTCTCCAGAGGGATGATGGGACAGAGGGATAACGGGCTTGTCTCCAGAGGGATGATGGGACAGAGGGATAACGGGCTTGTCTCCAGAGGGATGATGGGGCAGAGGGATAACGGGCTTGTCTCCAGAGGGATGATGGGACAGAGGGATAACGGGCTTGTCTCCAGAGGGATGATGGGACAGAGGGATAACGGGCTTGTCTCCAGAGGGAGGATGGGGCAGAGGGATAACGGGCTTGTCTCCAGAGGGGATGATGGGACAGATTAAACGGCTTGTCTCCAGAGGGATGATGGGACAGAGGATAACGGGCTTGCCTCCAGAGGGAATACGGGACAGAGGGATAACGGGCTTGTCTCAGAGGGATGATGGGACAGAGGGATAACGGGCTTGCCTCTCCAGAGGGATGATGGGACAGAGGAGAATGGGCTGTCTCAGAGGATGATGGGACAGAGGGATAACGGCTTGTCTCCAGGGACATGGACAGGATAACGGGCTTGTCTCCTGAGGGATGATGGGACAGAGGGATAACGGGCTTGCTCCAGGGAGGGATGATGGGACAGAGGATAACGGCTTGTCTCCAGAGGGATGATGGGACAGAGGGATAACGGCTTGGTTCTCCAGAGGGATGATGGGACAGAGGGATAACGGCTTGTCTCCAGAGGGATGATGGGACAGAGGGATAACGGGCTTGTCTCCAGAGGGATGATGGGACAGAGGGATAACGGGCTTGTCTCCAGAGGGATGATGGGGCAGAGGGATAACGGGCTTGTCTCCAGAGGGATGATGGGGCAGAGGGATAACGGGCTTGTCTCCAGAGGGATGATGGGGCAGAGGGATAACGGGCTTGCCTCCAGAGGGATGATGGGACAGAGGGATAACGGGCTTGTCTCCAGAGGGATGATGGGGCAGAGGGATAACGGGCTTGTCTCCAGAGGGATGATGGGACAGAGGGATAACGGGCTTGTCTCCAGAGGGATGATGGGACAGAGGGATAACGGGCTTGTCTCCAGAGGGATGATGGGACAGAGGGATAACGGGCTTGCCTCCAGAGGGATGATGGGACAGAGGGATAACGGGCTTGTCTCCAGAGGGATGATGGGACAGAGGGATAACGGGCTTGTCTCCAGAGGGATGATGGGACAGAGGGATAACGGGCTTGTCTCCAGAGGGATGATGGGACAGAGGGATAACGGGCTTGTCTCCAGAGGGATGATGGGGCAGAGGGATAACGGGCTTGTCTCCAGAGGGATGATGGGGCAGAGGGATAACGGGCTTGTCTCCAGAGGGATGATGGGGCAGAGGGATAACGGGCTTGCCTCCAGAGGGATGATGGGACAGAGGGATAACGGGCTTGCCTCCAGAGGGATGATGGGACAGAGGGATAACGGGCTTGCCTCCAGAGGGATGATGGGGCAGAGGGATAACGGGCTTGCCTCCAGAGGGATGATGGGGCAGAGGGATAACGGGCTTGTCTCCAGAGGGATGATGGGGCAGAGGGATAACGGGCTTGTCTCCAGAGGGATGATGGGGCAGAGGGATAACGGGCTTGTCTCCAGAGGGATGATGGGGCAGAGGGATAACGGGCTTGTCTCCAGAGGGATGATGGGACAGAGGGATAACGGGCTTGTCTCCAGAGGGATGATGGGACAGACCACTGTAATTCATAGAGACCCTGTGGGAGCATAGACACCATATGAGGATGGGGAGACTAAGCGCCTGGCAATGGGTCTAATTTATGTTATACATCAGAATTGCATTTAACAAAGCATGAAGTCTTGAATATTTGAACGAAGCAGTCTCCTTATAATCCAGCTGCAGTCTGGACTCCCACTGAAGGCGGTTGGCTGGTGGATGAGGAGCCGCCTCTGGCATGTCGGATGGGGGGACTGACCTGGGCACCAGCCCTTCACCTGGTGCATCAGAAATGAAAATCAAGTTACCTTGAGGGTTCTCATCTCAAAAACTGAGGGCAGTTGAGAAACTTGGAGCCCAGCCTTGGATACTCATTGAACCATAGACCTGAGTCATCTCTGCAGCTTAGCCCGATGCCTCCTCAGTAAGCCATGGGAGCCTCTTTGTGAAGGGTGCTAGACAGCATAGCAAGTATTGTAAACATTCCTATGGGGTTCTAATGTACACACGATAACATTTCAGAAGCCACATTTCGGCTTGGGGTAAAGCAAAGGCATAGAATAAAAACCACAGTGTTATAGGCATACTCCCTCCTTGCTCCAACAGACGCAGGGGGAAGACTGGGCTCTGTAACCAAAACCGTCTATGTTTGAATATCAGCTCTGCCACTTACTAGCAGTATCAAAGTAGTTATATTAACCCCTCTGGGATTCAGTTTCCTCCCATGTTAAAGTGTGTGTGTGTACATGACAGAGACAGAGAGAAAGAAATGCCTACCTCAGTAGAAAGATGCCCAGTAAATGCTGGTTCTCCCCGTAGAGTCACCGAAATAGAATCACCCCCCAGGTATCACTTACCTAAAATAAGCATATGATTAAGCTGGAAATTCACCACCTCTTTCTTAAATGCTTCTGGATGAAGAAACTCCCATAACCTCGCTCCACAATGCTACCCCACTTTTCAAAGCATTTTTAACATGGAAGTTTTTCGGATCTTCACAAGCATGATGTAGAGCAGTTTCAGATCGCCGGAGGCCCTTGCAGCTGCTCCAGGATGAGTAATACTCATTCCTAGATCCTGGAATTTCTTCCGACACTTTGATTATTCCCAGTGGGTTTGTCTGAATCCTCTCCAATCCTCCACTGCCCATTTTGGTGAGACGTGTGGCCGTGGTGCTGCGACTACTCCCCAAGGGAAAGCCAACAGTGTCCTGGCAGTTCCTCCATACCTCGCTCCAGTCCGCGCGATACCATCCCACTTTCTCAATGGCCATCTCTGGCTTGTGCATATCTAGTCTGTAGACTATTTGAGAAACAGAAACGTAATAATAAAAATTGTATTGATTCATCCAACTGCTATTTATTCAGCTCTGCCTATATATTGTGGAACTTTTCTAGTCAACAGATATACAATAGTGAAACCCAGAGTCCCTGCCCTTCCACAGACAAGTAGTGGTGGCAGACGGAACAAACAGGGTGCAGCGAAAAGGACTGGTCGGCAGTGGGGAGGGGAAGTGGGGCTGCTCTGGCCAGAGTGCTCAGAGAAGGCTTCTCTAAAGAGGCAAGGTTAACCTGAGCAAACTCTGGAACTCAACCTGAGATTGACAGGAGGCTGTATCTGTAAATGCTTTGCTTGGCATTGACCCCAAATCAAGGAATTGTAAGAAGTACTTTGTCATCCACATTCTGGAGCTTGACAAACACAGACTATCCACCATTCAGAGAAGTGTTCTTCATGCATGGATAAGCGTACAAGGTTCCCTAAATAAGATTCAGACGGTTACAATGCGTAACCTAATCACAGCGTGCATCTCCCTATTATTCACATGTAAGCTCAGAATTATGTAACATCTGTCAACTGTTATCCACTTGCATGCTGACACCCTGCACATGGGGAAGCAAAGAGCAGGACGATAACCCTTCAGATACTAGATGAGAAAAATGAACTCCAGTGCCCACTGTTCATTTGGGACCACATTTTCTCAGATGAGGACGTCAAGCCAAATTCATCAAGGGTGTCATCAATTGAAGACAGTGATGCCTCCCCCCCCCCACTGCAGTTGTCAGGTCCACTCTGAGGATAGCCTGCCTCGTTAGCACGTTTCTCACTTAGTGCAATCCTGGGTTTATAGGAAATACACCACAAATAAAGTGTCTGAATGCATGCCCAGCTGCTCTCATATTTTGATCCACACACTGGAAGTCATGTGGCAATCGATGTCTGCCATTGGTGTTACTATCACTGGCATCATCCCAGTTGATTTATGGGCATCTAGAAGGTAAAGCCAGCCTATAACTTCTCACATGGAAATTGCCAGCCTAGAAGAAATAGCCTTAAATACATAAGTCATTTGCCTCCCTGATAGTTTTTTCCTGTTACTTGTTATTTCCCCCCTCCCCCTCTCTCCCTCCCTTCTTTCCTTCCTTCCTTCTTTTCTTTTCCAGGTTTCTTCTTTTTCCATAATTCTTTCAGTACAGAGAAAGGAAGAATATTAAAGAAACAAGAATATGGAGCATAAATGGAAAGCGTATATAGACGAATATAATCGCTAGCCAAAGAAAGAAAAGGGATAGGCATAAAGTTAAATTCCACAGGACTGATTTCTATTTTTGTTTTCTGGGTTTTGGGGGTTTGATTGCTAGAGTCTTGCCTTCCACTGGCGAACAAAGTTGGAATCACTGGTCAATGTCTTTGATGTGGATCCTTCTCCAGTTATCGCAAATGATTTCTTGGGAAAAATATTACCCTTTACTGTGTATGTTTCTATAGTGATAACCTATTAACAGAAACTCCATATAGAAAGTCCAAAACAATCTAAGATGTTCTTTTTCAGCAAAAGTCTTTACTTCTAAAATTCACTAAATCCTAAGTTCTTTGTCCATTATCATACCCACACTCTTGGCTAAGAACATAACAAAAATACCACTGATTTAAATCTCTGACTATATTGAATCCAGGATAAACCAAACAACCTATAATTTCAAGAAATAGAATTCAAAAATTTAACTTATTTCTCGGTTCTTTACATGGTTTGTTCTGTGTAGACCCAGCACATAAATTCTTTGTATGCTAGCTTCATGCACACTTTGTTTCTCTCTGAACATCTTATGTGGTCCCTTGAGATCGGCGTACAGGGTGATAACCAAGAAGCAGGTTCGGCTTTCTGGTCTAGCCCGCCTTGCTCACGGGGTCTCTCATGCTGCTTTACATGGTGCTGTGGGCATGGAAAAAGGACTACCCCCTGTAGACGTTACAATGCACTCACTAAGCACCCTGGGCTGGTTTTTCTTCATTTCTAGTGTAGATGAAGGTTGTCACAGCACAGGCTCAGGGTGCTGGTGAAGACCTGTTGGTTAACTCCGGGCCACTCCCTTCTGACCACTTTTGTACAACTTTTGGGTAGAAATTCTACACCCACTAGTTGTTTAAAAGGACTGGTGTTTGCTACTCCACGTATCCTGAGTATCTCCATATATGATGAGATTTAGTTTGTTTAAATTAATACTTAAGCACCCAATGTACGTCCTGATTCAAAACAGCAATGAGTAATGCCCTGACTCTCCTCAGTGGTGGTGCAGGGGGGCCTCAGCTTCCCCGGAGCTACCTGGAGGATAAAGGCTCATCCTGGTGAATTTCAAGTTATTCTCTTACCTCACCACCCAAAGGTACAAGAAAAAAAAGGTCTTCTTCTCTGTGGACATATTGTTACCTAGGCACTGTCTTACAAAATTAAAGTTAGCGAGGAATAGGAATTTCACAGGAATGAGAATTTCAGGGAGTGGATTTATAACCCTATAACACTGAAGAAAATCACAGATTCTATAGCCCATCACTTAATATGGCAAAACAGAAAAAATGTAAGACGTGCAGTCCAACAAACTTGGGTTCAAACTCTCTCTTCAAGTATGTTACCTTGGACATATAACTGAATGTCCCTGAGATTTGGTTTCCTCATTTGTAAAACCAAGATACTCCTTAAAAATTTTTTTTAAAAACCTCTCATCACGTCAAAAGCCGATCAGCTGTGCCTGGTGCCAACAATTTATAGTGATTTGTATATTGTCACTTTAAACATATAAACCAAGTGGCTTTAGAACTCACCAGAACTTAACCTATCCACACGTAGAGGTACTTCTTCAACTACCTTGTAGGAATGTTGTGAAGGTTAAAAGAAATGCGAACCGCGTGGCTAGCACGGTGCGCAGCAATGGTGGCTGTCCTCTGCGTTTAGCGTGGCGGTGAAGCCCCTCTCCCTCAGGTTCCCCTGCTGCCACTGCCCCCGGTGGTCTGTAGGGAGCATCCTCTCTGCTCCTTGGATTTAGACTAACAGAGCTAATCCACCCACAGAGGAGGGCTGTCTGGCCATTTCTTCATTCCTTCTCTTTCTGCCTAAGACTTAAGGTCTCTCAAAGCCCCTTCGCTCTACACAAAGAAGAACGCACACCATCGTCCTTGTGTGCCACACCCTCCCCCAGTCCTGTCCGGGCCCTCAGCACAGCAAGGGACTGGGGGGTCTCGCTCCCACATGGGTCCCTCCCACTGTGCTCTGTGCTCAGCCACAGGCGTCCTCCTCAGCCCTTCAAATGCCTTCACTTGCTCCCTTTCCAGGACCTTTGAGCCCGGCTCCGAAGCCTCCCCAGAAGCACCACACTGCCTCACTCCCCTTCCTCTAGACAAAGGCCACACTGAGTTCAGCTTTCCCCCGGGGCCCCTTCAAGGACGCCTTGCCTAACCTCCGAACCCTTGCTAGGTGCCTTTAACACAGAGGCTGGCAGAACCACGCATCTTGTCTTTAGAGACACTGTCATGACACATGCAACTTGAGCCTCTGTTTCCCCATGTGTAAAGTGGACATTTAAGAGGGGATCTAAGTGAGATGCATATGCAAACTTATAACTCCATGTCCAGCGCACATGCTCAGTTAAAGATCACTATTATCATTTTCATTACATACATATTTATTTACTGAACAGTTTCTGTGTGAAAATAATCCTATATCCTTGCTTTAAATGATGTATTCACATTAAACGTATTTTTAGAGACTTGCTTTAATGTTTCATTTCTAAGTATCTATGTTTTTGAGTGTATGTTTCTATGTAGGCATCCGTAGGAATCATTTTGTGACTTATGTTGATTTCTAGAAAACTCCATTGCCTGTATCTAGAAATGCCAGTGTACTTTATAAGCAAAATCAAGCACTAAATGTTTATAGGGTCAGGCTGTTAGATCTGAGGTACAAATACAATTTAAAAGGAATTCTTACAATGGTGCTAAAGTTCTAGAAGCAAATACTATCTAGGAGGCCATAGAAAGAGTGAATTGTTGTTCACACTTCAGCTTTGATTTGGAGACACCTGTGAAAGAAAATAATCCTTTCCCAATACTTACTGGTTATTTTATTTCCAGAAAACATGCTTGTTACTTTAGCCGAGACAATTGCCCTGGCTTTCTGGCATGGTTTATGATAAATGAACAGTGACACCTACTGGTTAGGGGTGGTAATACTTGTTTACTAAGAAAAGCTACATTCTCACTTGGCTGTGTATGGTCCCAAAACGAATGCTGAATGTTTTGGTATCAGGGAGCAAAGAGCCAACACTCAAGTTTAAAAGCAAAAAATCAAACTATATAGAGGCAGATACATGAATACAGACAAATCCACTTTCTGCTATGAAGATTGCTCTTTTCTCCTCCAAAATTGTTGGGTTGTTTTTTTTCCCCCATAAAAGTAGGTTTGTCAGAGCTGCTCCAAGTGATTTAGTTCAAGTGCCAAGCGCAGATGTTTGGCTTGAGTCACCTGCTTTCCTTCTCTACATTGATTAAACAGATAGGCTCCAAACACAGTATTTGTCTAGTTCATGACATATTAATATTTCCAAAGTATATTTCCCCTGTTTGTAACCTTTCTACTTATTTTCACTGATACGCAGCAATGTCCTTTCAGCTGCCATTGTCAACAGGCACCTCATCCTGGTAGTTTGCATCAGAATAAGCAAGTCCAGAGAGGATAAGTCTGGGCTGATGGTGGGGAGTCATGCACCATTCATGCTGACTGCCACAGAACACGCGGGATAGAAAAGGAATGGCCCCGGGACTCAGACCTGCCTGGGTCCGAATCCTGCCCAGGGAGCCAGTGACACTGGCCTGACGTCCTCAGCGGCATTGGCGTCAGGTTTAAAGCAGGCCAGGAACTAGGTCTGGAGTGGAAAGTGGGTCTGTCTTAATTCCCCCAGCTCAGCTTTGCCTGGGGCCCTGTACTTGGGGGATTACCAAACATCATTCATTCACAAAAGCCTCTACTGCCATCCAATTTTGCTTTACTGTTAAGGAGAGGTTAACATCCACAGGGGCAGAAGGGAGGAGTAATTGACGGCCAGTATCTCCAACACCCTGTTCTGAAAGTTATTTACCCTGACGTTTTCTAATCTGTACAAATGTGTGATCTGCAAGATTTGTTATGACAGTTACAGGAAACAATAGATATGTTACCCCCAGCCCAGGCCTTTTCTCTTCCTCCTTATAAGATACAAATCTCTTTCTCAGAGTTGTAGGGGAGGCAAATTTGTACTTTAAGTCAGAGACTAATTCAGTGAAGAATGGTCACAAAGTCATTAGGTGACTTTTACAGGCCGCTGGGAACGAGTTGCCTACTCTTGGGACACAGGCACGTGAGTCCTGTCCTCCCTCTAGACCAGGGTCCCTGCTTTTCAGGCTCAAGGTAGGTGAGCCTAGCGCCATGGCACACTCTTCCCTGACCATCTTCCCAGAGCCCTCTCCTCAGGCTCCCACCTTCTCCTTGGTGACCTCATCCCAATGCGTTAGCTGCTTCTCTGCAGATGGCTTCCAACCCCAGATCTTGCATCCTGGCCTCCCTCCAAAGCCTGCAGCCCTGCACTTGCAGTGCCCGCTGGAAGTCTAGGAGGGGGATGCCTCAAAGGGGAAAAGCCCTGACAGGAGGGACAGTTGTGGCTGGGTAGGAAGTGGGGACCCATCAGGGTCATCGCCATGTAAAAAAAAACTGGTCCAATCCCTCAGCCAGACCGTGGGAAGTCTGACTCTTTCCAGCCAAATGGTGAGAGGGGCTCAGAGTCTCCAGGACGTAGTACCTAGAAGCCATTTGTCTGTCTCCTACTTAGAAACATGGGTCATTCTCTCTTGCTTATAGAAGTAAGATTAAATGCCAATAGGTAGCACTTATTTTTTTCCTATGTGATTGTTATGAGCTAATAAAGAACACTTGTCTCTCGTGAGGCAGCAGGCAGTCATGGACAGGGTGGAGAGGAAAGGTACTAATGAAGGGTGGGTCTCGATTTCTGTCTTTCTAGGTTTGATTTGGATGCCAAGAGCTGACTGGCTAGTCACTGGAATGCCTTTGGATGAGTGTTTAATGACGCTGGCCTCTTTCACACATTAATTCAATAAATATGTATTGGGTGTCATCTGTGTTCTAGGTATTTAGCACACATCAACAACCAAAAGAAACAAAGATGCCGGCCCTCACGAGGTTTCATTCTGCCAGGGGAAAGAGTCCAAGAACAACAGGCCCAATAAATACTTTAATTATCCAGATGTTAAAGTACAGTTGGCACACATTTTCTGTAAGGACCAGGCCAAGAGTGTGCTGACCCCTGTGTTAGAGCGTGGTGACCACTGACGGAGGGAGAAAGGCAGAGTGCGTGGGACGGAGCGCCGTCTTGCACAGGATGGTAAATGGCAGAGCAGGACTAGCACACGGGGGTAGATCAGAGTGAACTTACGAAGGTGGGATGTGAGCAAAAAGACCTGACAGGGTGGGAGTTAGTGGAGTGACATCTGAGGTTTCCAGAGCTTTCCAAGCCAAGGAAACAGCTGTACCGAGGCCCATGTCATGTTCTAGGAGAGCAGCAAGAGCCTTGTAGCAAAAGCAGACCATGAGGAGAAGAAGGAAATGGGTGGGGGACGTGCTGAGGACACCTGGCTTCTCCTGAGGGGAATGTGGGGTCACCGGGGCGTGTGAGCAGGATGGCAGAGCCAGACCACCTCTGGGCAGTCCTGCTCCAGCTGCTGTCTGGGTCTAGGTCTATAGGGGCAGTGGACTCCAGGAGCCCCTGGGTTACGGCCGTGGCTGGGGCGAAACATGACTGCAGCTTAGAACGGAGGGGCAGCCACACTTCTAAAGGGTGAAATGAGAGGTGTCAGGGGAGAAGAGTTAGGACACCTCCAAGGGCCCTCGCCTGCAGCTGGAGACAGCAACGGTGCGACAGGGCCGTTTGGAGGCTCACTGAGACGATTCCGACAAAGAGCTAGCCGGTGCTTGCTGCGTAGGGATCGCTCAATAAACATTATTAGGACCATCATCGTGGCTATCAGGATGGAGTCACTCAAACCTGGTTTGAGTCTAAGCTAAATCACTTACTAGCTGCATGAACTTCAAAAGGTTCCTCATCTCTCTGAGTCTCGATTCCCCACATCTATAAAATGAGTTTCAGAAAAAAACAAGCCCGCCTACATACAAGGTCACCGTGAGGCTCAGGGAGCTTTTGCTGGCGCTGAGCAGGCCGTGATCCCACCAGCACTGGGCTCTGGTGTTCTCAAGGCGGTGTTTTATTGAGCTGATGAGCCGTGCCCTTCCCCAGTTCTTAGAAAGCCACCGTGTCCTGTCCTTGCACCACAGAACTTGGCCTTCTCACTGAGCCACATTCGTCCATCTGTGTAAGTCATGCCACACCTGCCATGGTGGAAGTTTAGTGACATGGTGGTGGCCATTTCTGTGGCTCTGCAGAATGGCAGGCTCTGCATCCTTCCCTCAGCGAGCCGCCAGGTACGTTTAGGTAGAATAAAGTAAGCCTCTCATGCGCCTGGATCCTTTTCAAAAATGAGAAGAATCCTGTGAGTGAGAAGAGTTAGTAGTTCAAACAGAAACCCGTTAATTTCCAGCCCCAGCGTCACGTAGTCTTTGCCCACTGAAGCCTCCTCCGCACACCGCTGGGCCCCGCCACCTGCCCCACAGATGCTGCCCTCCGGGGGGGAGAGTGATTTGCCACTCGTGCCTTTTAAGCCTTGCACTTTATCAGCAAAAGATTGCCTCACGCCGTAAAAAAAAAAATCATACCCTGTGAAACAGATAAAAAGTATCGAGGAGTGCACCATTTAACAGAAGATAAAATACCTTTTTCTATTTTTTAAAACAAGTCTTAACCAAAAAGCCAGAAGCAAATAAACAATTATACAGCTAGTCTTCTAAACAAGATTTGCACACTCAGTTATTTGCTCCGATTAGGAGACTGGCGAACATTTCCGGGTGATACTTTGTATTTCGGGGTGTTGGAGCAGAAACTGTGGGCGGCTGCCGAGGACCGCCTCAGGCTGTGAATGCACTTGAACTGGACTTGGGTCGATTTAAACAGGATAAGGGAATATCAGGACTGAAGGTAGAGCACCTAACTGCTTCCTTCAACAGACAGAACCCTGAACACAGCAGTGAGGCTGTGGACACCCTGGGTACACAGCTGTAATGTTTTGAGAGACAATGCTGGAAAGCACTTCTTTTGTTGACTGTACACAGAGAGCCAGACCTTAGTGTTGGGTCTCCCCCCCGTTTAGTAGCAGAAGGAACAGTTGGTGCCCAGAGAGGCATTCGGAGCAAAGAGAGAGAGACGTGGGAATTAAAGCTGCACCACGCGGCCCTCATCGGCCCTGCCCAGCTTGTCCTTGGAAAAACACTGTAAAGGAGTTTGCTTTCCCAACTTCCCATCGCTTCCTCTCCCCTTTCCTTTATTGATGTTTGTCTCCTTTTCCCACCTCTGCCTCATCAGTTCCCCGCCAGACTGCCCCCTTGAAGGCAGCAGGAAAGAAAGAGAAGAGAAGGGAGGGATGGTGAGGCCATCTGCCTGCTTCCTGCCCAGGCCTTCTCTCACAGAGAGGTTTGCCTTTTAATTAAAAAGTACATTCTGGAATTAACTTCCTGGGGTGATTCAACAGCTCATTTGCCCGACGTTGTCCTTGTCTCCAGGGATGACCACAGGGCTCCCTTCTTAGCCTGACTAACGTGGAAGGCCAGAGCCAGAGAGCCGCTGCCCTTCATGGGTGCTTCCCGTGGGGACCCAGCACAGCTCTCCTGCTGGGGCCCTCCTCTGCCCCCTGCATGCCACCCCACTACCAAGGGTTTCACGGCCCCGCCCACTGGCCCACAGCAAGTGTTGCATCTCTCCTGCCTCACGGGGCCTCCTGAGTCTGGCCTGCCCCCCTCTCCTGGGCAGTATCCCACCTTGGGTCCCAGACATGGTTGGCCACATCTCTGGGCCTCCTGTAATTCACCCAGTTAACCTGTGTTGATGTGCTGATGAATGGCTAACACTTTCACTCCCTGGTATATAATATATATATACATGTATGTATGTGTGTGTATGTATCGCATGTGTATGTATGTACAAACTTTAAGTAGCCTTCTCAGCACCCGGCCTCCTGTGTTATTTCATTGTTTGGAAAAGGTAATGTCATTTCCACAGGATCCTCATTTGCTGCTGCCAGAATAAAGCTTAATTCTGAAATATTCTAGTCCAAGACACAGGCCCCTAAGTGAGGGTAGATGCAGAGCGTGGCTTTGATTGCCATCCTACCTCCAGTACGGATCACAACACAACGCAGAGCTAATTGCCTAATAAGCATGCACTGAGTGAACGGAGGGACAAATGTGTCCCAGGCCGAGAGCTTATGTGCACTGGGCTTTCACAGGCAGCCCGTGTTTACCTCTTCAAGTCCTGCCTGTCGCCATGGTACCCAGGCTCTCGGAAAGAGGGTCTCTGGGGTCCCATCGACAAAGAGAGGTAATAAATCTTGCCTCACAATGAAACGGGAGCTTACAAGTGTCCTGGAAAAGCTGCAATGGTTTATATTATTGCTCACAGTATTAACTTATTGATCTGCACAGTAAAATCAGCTAAGGGGAGGCAGTATGTGTATACTGCCTTCTTTCAATGCAAGGAAATGGTTTCAGAGGAAGAGGCCCCTCCTGTCGGACACCAGAATTCATAAACGTCACCAAGCCGTCGGGCACCCTTCCTGTTATTCTTGCAGGTGGATGATAAGTTGCTTTGTTTGGTTTGGGGTTAAGGACTCTCAAATCCTTCTGGGAATTAAACATCCTTGATTAGTTTTCTGTGCTTGGTGCTACTGACATCTCTAACCCTTCACATGCCCCTTTCATGAGCATAGATGATGGATTTCAAAGGCACTTCTTCCGGGCCCTCACAGTTAGAACCCAGGTCCTCCACACCGCCTTCCTCCCCGCCCCCACATAGCGGTCCTCCCCCACCCCCATCTGCTTTCTCCTAACCAACCGTATGGTTCGTGCTGAGAGCCGGAGAGGAGGAAATTGCTCCCTCTCGCCATCTCTGCAGCAGAGTGTGCGGCCAGCCCGGCCCCAGGGCTCGGGGGGAGCCAGCCCAGGAGCAGGGCCTAGGAAGCCACAAGGGGGGCTGTGCTGACTTGGAAGCACAAACTGGCAGCCTGCTCGCGGGTGGTCCAGGGCACCCACGCTTTCTGAAGGGCTGAGCGCAGCTGCTTGCAGCCAGCAGGGTGCACGTGCTCCTGCAGCCCAGGAAAGAGCTGACAAAGAAGCACTCCTGTAGGTAAAAGCTGGGCTCAGAGCAGGCCGCAACGGACCCAGCAGGCCACCTCCTCGGTACGAGGGCAACCAGCTGCCATGTGGCTTGTGCCACACACTGACACTTGGAGCAGCCACGTCGCCATGCACAGCACACATCGCACCCACGTGAGAGTGAGACACACTCACTCATATTTGCACTCACACACGCGCCTTCAGATCCCTGCCCATTTGCCTGCCCCAGGCCCTTTGCTACTCCCCGTACCAGATGCCATCACCCCTCCGCACCCATCTCAGCAAGGCCAGCCAGCACTGGAAGCACCAAGAGCTGACCACCCAGCAGGTCCCCCAGCGTGCCCCGGGCCTCCACCCACGATCTTTGTCATCCTGGCCCAGGAACCAAGAAGAACATGGGTGGCCAGCTTAGCACTTTCATTCATGGTACAAAAAAGGCAGAATTTAATCTTCCTGTTTCAAATACTCTGCAAAATATTTTTCAGTTCTGCTTCTCAGCTGAAAAGCAAAATAGGGTAAACTTTATAGAATGAATCTGCTACCGGATCTGTCTAGATGCACACCAGCTCTCCTGATCTAAGGGCACTGCAAGAACATCGGTGATGGACAAAAGGCACACTGCCAGCACGAATGCGTGCTGCTCTGAGCTGGTCCTGAAGGCTGTGGGAGGATAGGGGTCAGATATGAAAGAGAACTGGTTTCCAGCACGTGATTTCAAATTATTAGTCCACGGACAGCTATTTATTGCAAAATATCATACCAAGGTTGGAGCTTGCTTTCATTTTTATAGTGACAGCCTTACGTGAGTCCATGGAACCTTCTGGCAATCCGAAAATATCCAGCAAGCACACAACCTCCCTTTGAGCTGAGAAGTGCTCTCAGTATGGAAGTCCCTGCACTCTTGGAAAGGGACCACCCCAAAAAGACGGGGTCCTTCCCCACTTGGATGTATTTATTAGTATCAGCACACTACACTGTTATGCGCCATTTGGTAATTTATTCTTGAAGATCCTACTCCAGGAGCCATATAGCCAATTCAGCCTGGCGCATTAGAAAACACGTAATGGTCTAATCGAGAGATTCTCTGTCCAGCATGCTGCAGTGTGGAAGGGTATTATTCTCAACCACATAACCACAGCATTCAAAACATCGGCTTTCCCAATACAGTATCTGCAAGACCTGCTGTATGCTTGGGAACCACTGTGGGGATAGTAAATGGGCAAGGCCACTCCGGGGTGTGTATGATTTCTTTAGCCATGTCCTAATATTTTATTTTATCAAAACAACAGTAAGAGTCATCATTGTGGATTATACTTCTGGATTCTCTAACAGCCCTGGACGACCCGAGTGGTATTATATGGGTACGAAAACATTCCTGCAGCCGTTTTCGCCAACAGCCTTCACACAGCTCTGTCTTCTTCCTTCACATCCTTCCTGCGTTCAGTATGCATCTGTCCACAGCATCACGGACCCTCCTGGCCAGCAGAGTGCATATTTGCCCAACAGCCCTCAACAACGCTGGTCGATGAACCCAGCCCACACAGTCATCCAAAAGGCCATTGTTAAATGAAAACTGAAAGAGGCTTCCTAATTACATAATCAATGCATGCTCATCGTAAAAATGTTAGAAAGGTGTAGGAAAACTAAAAGGAAGAAAAAAAAGAAAGAAAGCCACCGTCATCCCGCATAGCTGGAGATGGGATTTTTTTGACTCATTGCTGTAGAAGTTCCTGGATATTTTTTACACACACACATACAGTTTTTAACAGAAATGGGTGTGTGCCTGTGCTGTTAGCACTTGTCTCTCTCAGGAGTGCATTGTGAACATCTTTGCATTTCTCTAAAGGTCAGCTTTGATGGTGACCTAACATCCATTCCTGAGGCTATGCCATGATTTATTTGAATATTTATCCTACAGAATGGTGACAGTTTTTCTGTGGCCTAATTTTTGCTACATTCCTCATTTGCTTTTCTGGAAAAAAAAAGTTCCTGGAGGAGGAAGTTTGGGGGTCAGTGTGTGAGAATGGTTTTAAGGCTTTGCCTAGAAAGCGTTCCTTCAGTTCTAGAAAGCCCATTTTTGTATATGTTGAAATTTCTGACAACAGGACGTTTTAAATCAGTATGGAAGTTCACAAGGGCAGGCTTTTTCTTTTCCTTTGTCAAATTGTTATTAAGTTAAAGGCACTTTTTACAACTAATGTCCTCTTAGAATCAAGCCATCCGGCTTGATTTCCCTCCTGGACCACAAATGCAAAGCACACGGCCCCTCCTGCAGGCAGAGGGGGCTGGCCCACTGCCCCATCCCCTCCTTTTTCCCCTTTGCCAAATGATAGGCAGTATTATTTCTCATTCATCAATTCAGCATATTTCTGTATTTGTGATTCACAAGTAATTACCATTTACATATTTGTTAGAAATTATAATAATTTGGATATGACTTTGACTCTCCTTAGTGTAAAAATATGTGAAGCCATGTTTATAAAAATATAAAGAAATTTAATGATGGACAGAGCATGTGCATTATAGAGGCTTTTATGTAAAAAATCATTTAAATTGAATTAATCTTAAAGTTAAGTCTTAATTAAATTCCTCTATAGTCCCATTTTATTAGAAAGAATCAAATGAATCTAATTCTTGGTTGACCAATGAACATAATGTCCCCCAAACAGTAGGAATTTTTGTCCTACCTGGAGCACCCAAACACCCTCCCTTCATTCCAGCTGCACGTCCGCGGTCCTCAGGGATGATGTCACTGTGCCGGCATCGTCATTCATCGTCTGGAAAACGATTACAGATAAAATTCCAGATAGTGGTGACAGCATGGAGCATGACTGGGTATGGAGCACAGATTGACAGGAACAAGTTGTATTTACATTTCAGCACTGCTGGTCCCTGAACGTGAAGAGAGAAGAATCCATTTCACCTGAGCAGAATGGTAATTACTGAGGGATAAAGGAATTTAGAAACTGCTTATTGGAAGTCAGTTTATTGCCATTAGCCTAACAGGCATTTCCTTTGAGCTACTGCTAAGAAGCCACTTTGCAGTGATAGGTAAGACGTTGCACTCAAAGGCCTGCTGATATTATAAAGCCTGACTTAGGCCATAGATCAAAAGACCAGGGTAAGAAGTTCCTATCAAGTCACAGATTTAAGCATTAAAAAGGTTTGTGTAAACTGATCTGATATCTCACTCCAAAAGAAGCCGGAACCAACCCATCTTACGTTTTTGTTCGATTTGAGAAGTAGAAAAAATACACTGACGGAAACGCCAGCATCCTCGCAGAGAGCATCAAATGAAACTTTATGACTTTAAAAAAAATGAGAAAAAATGAGCCACCAAGTGGGAAGATTTCATTGTAAATGCCAAGAACTATGTCTAATCAAATTGCAAGTACCTGTAGGGAAAGAATAAGACCAGGACGTCATGAGGGTTACTCCTGTCCACAGACACCTTACTAGCGTCTCATTAGCGGGTTTTCTTCCCAACATTAACTTGTATCAGATATATGTTTATTTTAGATTCTTAAGACTAACTTAACATTCCCCTTCAGCTAAGTAAAGTGTATTTTTCAAAGTTATCGGGAGCAAAAATCTACTTTAAAAAACACCCACTATCTAACTGCCACATTGAAAGCGACAGGTGCAGATTTGCCATTAATCCTTCTCCTAATGCTTGGTTGCCACTTCCTAAATTGCCCCAAGGTCATTTGGAACTCGGACCATGAGCCTGCCTGGCTGCGAGTCCTCGAGGACGCACAGTGGCCCTTCATTCGCTGGCGCCCTGCCAGCAGTACTGGGTCTGTGGGCTCACGTCCAAGTTAAGGAGCTCCGTGGCAGCAGCGCCTCCCACCGTGAGTGCAATCTGGAAAAAGAGGCACGTGAGCCTCTGAGAGCAAATGGCAACCCATGGCCGCTTTCCCCAGATCCATTCTAGATCTTGTTCTTGTGTAGCAAAGCTGGTTCCATGCCATGCAACTTGCTCTTGGTCTGCACTAAAGCAAAGGCCTGTGAGATACTTGCGAACATAAATCAGTATTCAGGTGCAAAAGTCATAGAGCTGAAGGACATGGTAAGAAGCAATTTCCTTGGTCAATTTTCCTGCCTTCGATGAAAAATAAGAGATAATAAACCTGTGTCAGACCATCCCAGCAAGAGGTTTCTTTTTTTTTTCTTCCTTTTTTTAAGAGTCCAAAGGAAATTATACTTTCCTGATGGAAGTCCAACTTCACACTCATGTTGTTCAGAAGCCCATTGCTGCTGACTTCGGGAGGTGCCTGGTTCTCTGCAGCAGTAAAGGTTGGGTGTGGTCATCCACATGGCCTTGTGGTACATTTGGAATAAGCCTTTCACTCCTTAGGCACGAGCTTTCCAGTGAGGAATAGCTCATTGTGACGCACGTCATTTGCAGGGAGTGATGCACACCACTAGTCCTTTTCCTACAGAAAAGTCTTTCTGAACATGGAGTCACAGACATGGATCGTTACAGATATTGTAAACAGACAGGGAAATTCTGATACATTTTGTTACCTTAACTTTGGATCTTAACTAACTGGAACTTGCTTATGCCATTGGGGTCACTGAGACAGAAAACTGTATTCAAGCTCTAGCTGGGCTCATGGATGCTGATAACCAATGGCTCCATTTGTAGGACTGTCCCGTATTCATCTCAGTTAAATCAAATTACCCTTCAAGACCAGAAGTGTCACCGGGACTGTAGCATTTAGCCAACTTCCCGGAGAGAACAGACCTCTCCCAGTCTGCAGCAAACCTAACCCCCGTCATAGCACCTGCCCTAAAGTTGATTGTCTGCACAGGGCTTTGTTCCCTTCTTTCCTTGCTTCCTTGAAAAAACCTTTATTAAGCATCTTCTCAGTGCCAAGTGCGGGGATAGCAGCCCTCAGAACACATGGGGGGCCTTACTCTGTTCCCCTTTCAGGGAACTTGAGCCTAGAGGGGGTGATGGATAAGGAGACATCCAGTGCAAGTGATGGGAACGAGGCTCCAGGTTAACTACAGGGCCAAGCATGCGGGAAGAGCAGCAAGCCGAGTCTTGGGGTCAGGAGAGTCCGCCCAAAGGGCTTTCCCCATTGAGAAGCAAAGTACCACTGTTATGAGTTAGCTGGGCAAAGGAGGGCCGTGCAGGGAGCTCAGGTGAGAGGTGCAGGTGTGGCTCCCATAGGCCAGCCTCCAGGAGGCCCACTCGTCCCCTCTGTGCTCCTGCCCTGGGCCCTGAACTGCCAAGCACAGGGCAGCCTCCCCATGGATGCCTGTGGCATGGAGGAATGGTTCCATTCAGAACAACAGCTGACCCCCTGAGCAGTCTGCCGTTCCTCCATCAGATTGGAGCGGAGGCTCCCTTATGAGCTATAAGCCTTTGGAAAATTTGACCCCAGTCACAGATAGACATAGAAACTTAAAGAATAAGGTGTTAGATTATTATAATTATCCCTAAAAAATCACTTAATGTCCATTGTGGTTGGCATAATCCAGGGTGTTGAGCAGTCCTTTTAAATACAGAATAATATTATGCCACAACATGAGTCAGAACGCCAGGAGTAGAGGGGCCATTCCACTGTAATAAAAGACGATAAATCCGCTCTGAAGGGCCCATGGCTCTAGCATTCTCTGCGCCAAACCAAGAGGGCAGACAGGGGCCCTGCAAAGCAAGCTGTTCACACTTTGCTGTGCATTGGTATTGGACGTCCTGAGCCTCTCTTGTGCTCTGGGACACAATGTGTTGGTAAAGAGGCAGCAGTGCGGCTGACATTTCACTTCACTCCCCTGCAGTCTGCTGTTATCTTAGCAGCTCCAAGACTCAGAGTCCAGGTACTCGCTCTTCAGCTGCTCTTAATTAGCTTGCTTTCTACTTCCTTAGCAAAGCAATAAAATCAGGAGAAAAAGAAACCTAGGCAGGGGAGAGAGTCTTCTAAGTCTGGGCTTTATTTTACTTCAGTTAAAACACTGCGAGGTGTGTGTTGCTGCGAGATAACATTCTTCAGGTCACCGAAGGCCCCCGGCTTCTCCCCCACCAGCGGCGCCTGGCCAGCGCGCAGTGAGGAGTCTTACAGGGCCCTGGCAGGAGGAGGGGCCGCGGGGGGACCTCAGGGGGCATCGACTCTCTAAGCGTGCTGGGCTTTCACCATCATCCGTGGGTCAGGACAGATGCCTGTCGGGGAGGATCATGTGGGAAAGTTCCCACCATTATTAAGCACCCTGAGCTGTGACCCTTCTTTCTTTCAGAAGTGTTAGAACCTAAACAGAGGCATTAGCTGGCTCAGCTCCGTGGAGACTGGTATGTGGGCAAGCCCCTCAGACCCCCGTCTGTCATCTCTTCCCTTCCCCTCTGAGCCAGAGTAGTTGTGAAACAGTGCAAGGCTCAAGTCCTTGGGCAGAGAACACCTGAGGCCCAGTAGGACCTTAAATAGAGGCGTTTAAGGGTAGGCCACGGGCCCACAACAATAGGGTGTGGTGACGCACACATGGAAAGCGTTGGAGTTTTCCAATTTGTTTCAGCTTCTGCCACTAGTGTGTGCTTAACTTCAAGGATGAAATCAAGTCATGATTCTAATTTTTAAAATGAATTTTTTGTGAGGTATAGTCGACATCATTTTATCTTAGTTTCAAGTATACCACATGATTTGATATTTGTATATATTGTGAAATGGTCACCACAGTAAGTCTAGTTAACACCCGTCACTATACATAGCTATAGAAACTTGTTTTTCTCGTGATGAGGACTTGTAAGATCTACTCTCTTAGCAACTTTCAGTTATGCAACACAGTTAACTAGAGTCAGCACGCTGTGCGTTACATCCCCAGGACTTAACTTACTTCCTAACTGGAGGTTTGTACAGACAGTGAATTCTGTGGTGCTGCAGTATTGCTGGCCTTTGGTAGGGGGACCTTTGCCTAATCCCCCAGGACGTATCTGCACTCCTGCAAATGAAAGCCCTATTGCTAAAATCATGTGGGACTAAGGCTCCCATATTTGAGCCTCCAGTCTGACACTTCACACTTAAAAACAAATATCATTAATCCAAACCCCTTCGTTGGCTAAATTATGAGACTGCAATAACACTGGAGCAACCTGATCTGACTAGAACTGTGGATTTCTATGACTTTATATTTATTTAGTTCATCCTATAATATCACTTAAATGAAGGATGGTGTTGCAGACATTAGAAACGGATATTTGTTCACAAAAAGTCGGATCAATGGCCTACTCTGTGATTAATGGTCTGGATGCTATCTGTCCCTGGTACTTGATTTGACAAGTGAGCATGCAGGTAAATCAGGCTCCCAGAAACACTGGGAAAGTTAGAGATAACTCAGGTCAGTTCTGATTTTCTGGCATTCTTTTAACAAATAATTCACAGTGTGTGGCAGGAAAATTCGTATGCTCTCCCTGAGGACAGTGACACCACATTTTCTTTCATTTGACTGATTTTCTGTGTTCTTCAGACCTTTCCCAGTGCAAAGTCAGTATCCCAAAGGCTAAGAGTTAAGGGCATCACGTATTAGGAAAAAAAAAACGAATTTCTTTCCATTAACACTCTTAATTTTCTTATCTTCTCTATGCCCCCTGCCTCACTTCATCGTACTCCCTTATACCATATGAAAGGTGTTCTGCTGCTTTTTGGTCTGTGGCACTTACACTGACCATCATCTAAGCAGCCCTCGGACCAGAGGGTCCTTCTAGCACTGCACCATCTAACACGGTAGCCACCAGCCCGGGGAGGCGGCTGAGCGCTTGGAATGCACCTGATCCAGACTGAGATGCCATGTGAGTGTAAAACACACCAGATTTCCAAGACTTAGTGAAAAAAGTGAAAGATAACACTTTTTATATCAATTACATGTTGAAAAAACTTCTTTGGATATATTGGGTTAAATAAAATACTAAACTGTATTTCATCTGTTTCTTCATTACTTGTTTAATGTGGCAACTAGCACATTTTCCATTTCTTCTGTTTCTGCTGGACCAGAGCTATTTCAGACTGAACTTTTACCAGTGGTCTCAAAAACAAAATGCCAAATAATGCTGCAGAATCACAGCAGCAGAGTCTATTCCAGCTGGGTTTTATTAGTAATGCATACCCAGTACCAAAAATCGATTTTCTGAGTGCTTTCTCCCACCTCCCCATGCCTGATTCTCTAATTAGCTGTGCGGTGGGTGCTCGAGGCTTTCTGGCTGTGTGGGGGACCGGCCTGACGCCACCAGACCGCTGGAGAGCCTGTGCTCCACAGTGCCTGCTCCTGCCCGGCCACCAGGGCAGAACCCCACAGCTCCAGCTCCCGTCCCCACCCCGCACCTGGGGACACTCTCCCGCCTCTCCTTAGCAGCTGCAACTCCGCGGCCCAAGCTACAGAAGCTGTCCTTCCCTGAACGCCTCCAGCACTGGCCTGTCCAGACACTGCAGTGAGTGCTCTGGGGGGGCCTGCCATTTGGGCCAAACCTAGTCGGGCCTCAGTTTATACCCTCTACTTCCTCTTGGAGACCTAGCCTGACAGCCCAGGCTAGTGGGTGCTCACACCCTGTGCTCCCCAGAACCGTGCCCACCACAACAGTGGGGCACAGTGATAGAAACTCAGGTCAAGAAGACTGCCCGAGAGTGTTTCCCATTCTCACCACGTAGCCTAGTACCCGCCATGTGCTACGCTCTGGATAAATATTTGTGGAACAGATGGAGAGCTGGGTAGAGGAAGGGAGGAATTAAGGAGGGGGACCAGGACGCACATGAGCCTGGGATTATGTCTTCAGCATCTTTGTGTGCCCACAGGGTGCCTGGCGCACAGCCAGTGTGCTGGTACGTTTTGGTCGAATGAATGAGCTAGGGCAGTGCTTCTAAACTCCCGTGTGCACGCCAGTCACCAGGGGTCATGCAATCCAGGCAGGGCCAGACTCTGGCTTTCTGACAAGCTCCAGGTGACGCTGACACCACTGGTCTGGGGACCACATCTAAGCGGCAGGGAACCCGAGGCGGGGCTCTCACATCAATCGGGTCCCCAGCAAAGCTTCTTTCAACTCAGGTGTCACCTCCTGACTGACATGACTATTCCAGGCCTGCTCCCTGCTCAGCTCCCCGCAGACCCCCGCCTCCACAAGATTAACAGTTGGTATTTCATTGGTTGGGAGCAGGTCTCCTTCAAGCAGCCTTCTCATCAGCATATTGCCCTCCAGAATTCTGCCTTCCCAGCAGCCTGAAAAGCCCTCCTCCCTTCAATCCATGATTCTTTGAGAGTGTTCAGGCTCCCCTGACCTTGACTTTCTCCAGGCCTTTTCCCCCACGACTACCCCCTCTCTTTCTAGCATCTTCCTTCCCTCTTTTCATGTTCTTTTTTTGTTTTCAAACCAATCCAGATCCCTCTGTCGGGACGCTTTCTCCACTCCATAATCCCTGTGACCTTAGCTTTTGAATCAGGCTAAAAATTGCCTCATTGGACTGAACTTGTAGGCTCGAAGGTCACAAAAGACAGAGAAAAACACTCTGACCTTTTTGGCTGAGGCTGGGGGAGAGGGGCAGGAACAGAGCATGCTCCCAGGGCACAGGTGAGACTGCTCAACACACAGCAAAGGTTTGATAGATTGTGAGAGATTGATTGGCTGGCCATTGACAAGCGGCAAAATGTCCAAAGACAAGTGTCTCCATGGGGCACCATCAGGGCACCGCAAGCATGGCTGGCTCTCCCCAAAGCTGACCCTCCCCAGTGGCCTGGGGCCGGGCCCAGGTGCTCACGGGAAGCACTCAGTCTCCCTGCTAGCTGCTAGGCTAAGAGAACAGAAGGATGCCCACAGGCACATGGGACAAATTGGGCTCAAACCACCATATGGCCTGGAGTTCACATTTTGACTGGCAGAGTATAATCATTTTTACAGAGTCTAGTGCCTTGCTACAGATTGTAAATGATAAGGTCACAAGGATTAGAGAATTATACAGTTAAAAATTATAGAAGGCATATGCTGTGCATTTTACTAATGAATGGCCATATTCAAACATGTTCACTAATGAATGGCAATATTTGAAAGTGGTGTTGAATTTGATACTCTGTGACCACTGCTCCATTTCTGGAAGGAGCCAACTGCTCCATAAGGTCTGGGAAATGCTGATTTTAAAGCAAAATTGAGCCGGCCTTGCAAGATGTTAAAGGGAATTTTCAGTTAGATAACAGAAATTTACCCAACGAAGTTTGCTTGGATGAACGTGGGTGGGGTGAACTTCATCATCAAACACTTACGAGACTCCCAGCTTGCAGCCCATCTTCCTTTAGCCTTCGGAAATGAGGGACACCATGAAGGGAAGGCCAGGGCTGAGGAATGTTCTGGATGGGCGTGGGGACCATCAGCCCGGGAACCATTCTTTAAAATGGTTAGAGCAAAAAGAGAGTGACAGAAAGTGGGGGATTTGGGAGAGAAGGTAACTGCCATGACCACCCCTGTCTCAGCTCCCCAGCCCTCCCCGTCGCTGCCCTCAGTGCCGATGTTGCACCTGCTCAGAGCCTGCTCTGCTCACAGTCTAGGCCCAGGACGCAGCCACAGGTGTTGAGCCCCATGCTCCCTGTCTCCTCTTGCCTTCTTTCTAACCTGGACCTCCAATTTGTTGACTGTCAGTATTTAAAGCCACAACCTAAAAGTTTTTCTGAAGGTGAGCCGAATCTAGGCCTGTCTGAAAAAGCAGACAGCAAGCAGATTCCATGTGTCAGGCATCTCAGAGCCAGGCAGGAACAGGGAGTGACAGGTGGGGCCGCCCACGGGCCACTCATGACACTGGTTCAGCCGAATGGACAGAATTCCGAAGTGAGTCGGTTATTCCTTTAACCAGAAACCTATCGCTGCAGTGACGTAATGCAGATAAAGAAGGTCTCAGCACACGTGCTGTGATTTGTTTGAGATTCTGTCTGTGTTCTTATGTGACGAAGGCCATCCGTGGTAACACAGCGTGCTGGGGAGCAGGCCTTCACACCTTGCTGCTGGGCGTGGGACAAGCACATACCCCACCCAGAGCAGCTTCACAAAACAATCAAAATTTAAACTCTCCTGCCCTCTGACCCAGCTATTCCATTTCTGGAAATTTATCCTACAGATTTCCTTCCATGTGTGCAAACCACCCCATGGAGAAGGGTGTTTGTTTGTACTAGCAGAAACTGGGAAGCACCCACACTCATCCCTAAGGGCCTGCCTGGATAAGCGCACTCTGGCCGTCTCTCCCCAGAAATACTGGGCAGCTGTTCCAGGAGAATGATTCTGGTCAGCACGCAGTGACAGGGAGCAGGCGGAAAGGCATTAAACGAGGAAGCAAGGTGCAACACAATCATTGTGTACCAACTTTGCCTTAAAATAACAAACTCTAGAAAAATGCATAAATTCTGGAAAAATACAAACAAGCAAAGTGATTATCTCCAGGCAACTTTTAGCTGACCAAACAGGAAGGGAGGCTTATTTTTGACTATATACCTTTTTACATCCTTTGAATTTATGCAGTGTGCATCTATTACCCACCCCCCCCAAAAAATACATCAACTATTTTTTAAATACCCATGACTGTGTGAATTATATCTCAATCAAGCTGTTTAAGGAAAGTAAGACTACATGGCCAATAAACTCTTTTAAGTTAAAAAAAACTGTAAACATTTTTAAGTAGGATACAAGTTTAAATATCTTTGTCTGTAATTGTAAGATTGGCCAGTTCAATTCCCACCAGTACCACCACCGGGAGCATCCCTCACCGTCTGGAGCGTGATGAGGCTTCAGAGGTCAGCTCCATTGAAAGTAAGCTGCAAAATGGTCCCTGCATCGCGTGAGCCCATCATCTCTAATAGGTTCCCAGCTCTCAGAGAGATGGTAATAAAGTTTTCCACTTGACTCACAGTGGCCGTATAAATTAAGACTCTGAACAACCGAAAGATTGAATGGGTACACACATCACATGACCATTGATGACGTCATGATGATGTAGGAAAAAGAAATTTTCAGAGTTCTCTTAAGAGCGCCCATGAATGGAAAATGAAAGGAAAATAAGGTCCTTTTCATGGTAGCAAACCTAAAACAAAAATAATTGGCGGGATGGGAGGGGTAGATGTCACAGCATTTTGTGGGAATCTAGGTGGCATTGTTTAACCATCCTTGATGATTTGGATAGAATTTGAAAAATACAAAGGAATTCAGCTACTGCACTATGTTCAGCTCCCTTAAAATTATTTATTTTTAGCTGTTTGGAGATTGCATGTAAAAGGTTGTCCGAGTCTGTTTGCATGTAGAGCGTGGCACAGTTTAAGACTGCTTCCCACCATGAGATTCTGTGATTTTGGAGATGTTGTGTACTTGAAAGGAAACCTGACTTTCTTCTTTTCAAAACTGTGTTTTAGGGCATTGTTATCTAACACCACTTCCGTGCTGTGGGACTGTCTTGTCAGAATGAGTTTTGCATGTATCAGTGGCTGGTCATCCCTGGGGAGCCCCACTCTTTGGGTACACCATTTTGAACACACTGAGGCCAAATCTCATATACCACTGCTGCCATCTTCTGGAAAGCCATACCCCTAAAAGAAAAACATTTGATCTCTTCCCAAAGTACCAATGTGTGCTTCATGCTTTTGATGTTTCCCTTGACTCCAGTAAGGGGTCCTGAGATGTGTTTGACTGTCTCCTGTTCTTTCATCACAGAACTTCAGAGCTGTGGAAGAAAAATAAACGGCCCATAGTAAAATGCTTTTATAGTAGATGCTGTCATGACAGAAAATAGGCACAAAGAAATTTGGGCTTTCATATAGAGATCATTCAACTTGAAGGATCAAATCTTTATTTTGAGGGTCCTTACTTGTAGGTACAAACGGGCTCTCAACTTTATTACCGATCAGCAGCCACTTGAATGTTCCAATCGCTTTGGAAGCCGTTCATTTGATTCCTTGTCATGTTTCCAAAGAGGAAATATACATACCTCTCCTTTTGAATGTCTCCATTATTGGAAATCAAACTCACACATCAGTCAGATGGCTTCTCTGCTGACGTGTGATTGAATGCTCAACATGACAGGCAGTTCATACAGCTATATGGTCGTACAAGATTGTTTAAGGTGATCGGCGATGAAGATGTCTCTGCAGCTGTACAAGCACAGTGAGGCCAGCATCCCTTTCCCCATGACGGTCATGGGAAATCGACAAGCTTGGCACTTCCTGGGAGACCCTCCATTTCATTCCTGACTTTTATCCAACAATAGTCATTATCGGTGTACTGGGAATTGCTTTAATTAACAAGGTGCCTTACTATATCACCTTACCTTTCTGTAGAATTTTATTACTTATAGAGCATTAGGAACTCTATGAGAAAACCATTTATTATGTTTACTATCTGCCAGAAACTGTATTAAAATTTTTTTAAAATAAATAAAAGAAAGAGACGTTAGGATCACACAGATAATGAATGATAGAGAAAGGCCTCTGACTCCAGGTCTCTCTGACTTCAAAGGCTTTTCTTTTTAAACACTAAATTATATTTGTTTTTTAAGGTAAAAATATCGACTATGTGATTTCGTGAGCTACACTAGGCTATTCTTTTATATGTTGCCTGAGTCCAATATCTTATTTATCTGAAAGTAAATAATACCTATTAATTGCAAGGCAAAAATATGACTTGAATGGTAAGAATAGTTCGGCTATTACTTATGAGAAAAAAAAGGATGTCTTATTTACAACTTATTTTCTCTGTTATTGGCAAAATTGTAGTTCAAACTCTTTCCATGTTTGTTTTTAATCCCAAGTACCCACAGGACAGTTCTTAGAGTCCAAGACCAGGACAAGTTCCTCACCCCTAATAGCATGACTGTTTCCCTTCATTTGATAATGAACATGCTAATCTAATATATTTTTGTCTTTGGCTTAGCTGTATATAGTAAATAGTTAGTTTTTAACTTTAATAGTTGTTTTTAAGTTGTATATCTCCTCTTAGGCACCTAGGATGAGCTAATTACTGCAGTTAATTGAGAAGCTTGGCACCGACCTCCCAGGCAGCTAAGCCAAAGACAAAAGTGTATTGGGTTAGCATGTTCATTGTCAAATGAAGGGAAACAGTCATGCTATTAGGGGTGAGGAACTTGTCCTGGTCTTGGACTCTAAGAACTGTCCTGTGGGTACTTGGGATTAAAAACAAACATGGAAAGGGGTTTGAACTACAATTTTGCAAAAAACAGAGAAAATTCAAATACTTATTTTTAATTCAGTTTACAAAAGAATGACCTAGTAAAATATTTTTCTATTGGAGCTGAGCTATATCCATCAGGATTCCACCAGAGAGGCAGAGCAGCAGGAGATGATATAGACAGATATATAGATATAGATGGTATAAATTTAAATATTTAGCTATAGATATATAGAAATGCTCAGCTGTCCACATAGATCTATAGATAGATAGATAGATAGATAGATAGATAGATAGATAGATAGATCTCTATATCTGTATATCTATATGTATACAGAGAGAGAATGATTGCAAGGAATTGACTTACGTACTGATGAGGCTGGCTAGGCAAGTCCTAACTCCATAGGGCAGGCTTCCAGAAACAGCAGGCTGGCTCAGCCTGAAGCTGTTATCACCAGACAGACTCTTCTTGAGAAAGTCTCAGCTCTGTTCTTAAAGCCTTTTAACTGTTTGAACCAGGCCTACCCAGATTATCTGGGATCATATTTCTTCCTTAAAGCAAACTGATTATTGACCTTCTTAGGTCTACACAATACCTTCCCAGAAATACCTAGATTAGTATTTGATTGGATAACTGAGGACTATAGCATAACCACATCGACAAGCACAACTAACACCATAGGATTTAAGATAATACTGTCCATGCATATTGCTCTCTAATCAAATTTAGAAATGGACAGAATTTAGAGAACCAATGTTTTGAATATATACTACTTTTATAATTTTTAAAAGGCTTTTTAAAACTTCTTTAAAAAAAAAACCCCTGCAGAAATTGGTGGCATTTCTCAGATCTATCTCAAGAGAAAATAATGCAGGAAAAGTCTGCTATATAAACGTATGGTCTCCTGATTCAGTGAGTATTTCCTCATAAGGTTAACTGAAGAGACCCTCAGCAAATGTGAGACCATAGTTAATTAAAAGTGATTCCCTGTGTAGTCACAGCCTTCTACTTTATTGGTTAAAACAAGCTCCATGTGCCCACATAAGAGACACAGACAGGTCAGCAGAGTGACTGAAAATCCTGGAGCCAGGTCTGTCCCCTCCTCAAGCTCTTTCTCTAGAAACATCTGTGCCACTGACCCAAACATTATCTCAAGGAGTTTTGTGTCTGTCGAGGCCAGAGTTCCCCAAACTGCCTCTCTTCACACACACACACCCTCCCCCACCACATGGCTCAGGAAGTTTTTCATGATGGTCCTAGGCCAAAAGAAACGCCTAACAGTTTCGTTGATTAAATATGTAGGTCCGAATAACATAAGAATTAATATCTTAGCAGCTAAAGAGTCATTTAAAAAAATTGTTTGCTTCAACTAAAAGAAAAAAGTATTGTTTCATTCTAAACAACTACATAGCCTGTGCCAAATAGATGTTCACAGGGTAGCTGTTTTGTTTTATCACAGTAACCTCCAAAAACCCAGCTTTACAAAGATATGTCATCCAAAGGAGGGGGGATCATTAACACCGCGGACAGCCTTCAGCTAGTAGTTCGCAGTGCCCCACAGATGTTGAGTACCACTGTGTTTTCGTCAAAAATTTAAAATTCCCCACTGCGCCTCTGTGGGTTTGCGGCGGGACCTCAGTGTGCCTGAGTATTTCAGTAGGAAGGCCACTCCATGATGTATCTACATGTGAGCTATGCTCTCTGAATAGAAACAAATTCCCAAGTGCATTATTGTTAAATTATTACCAGCATAGTCTTGCAGCTTTTACTTGCCTTTTGCCATGCTGGAGTGGTAGGGGCTTAATTTTTACGTGCTTTTTCTTTTCTGTTTTTTTTTTTTTATAGTCCCTCTTTTAGTACCAGTGTGGAAGCGAATTTCATGTCTTTGTGTCAGGAAAGGCCTATTTATTCTGACAAAGTGATCAACCTCCGGGGTGTTCTTCTACCATGAGACTGATTTTATATCTCATCCACTAACTAATAAGATGTGAAGCGTTTTCCCTGTCACGCCAAGGGATCAGACTTGCTTCCACAGAAGGCAGTGGGACGAAATAACATAGTGAGCTCTTCTCAAAGATTGGGCCAGGCAGCCTGTGTTTTTTTTAATAAAGCACAGGAGAGCAGAGTTCCGGGTCAGAGGCCAACCCATAGATGAGCAGAGACATCAATTAAAAATAAAAAATCTGGAGAGAAAAGCCTAAGATCAGTTCAATCCACTAGTCCCTGGATTATTGTTCAGTTTAAGAAAAATAAAAATGTCAGGAATTAAAAAGCTGGTGGTGTTGGTGAATTGTGTAAGGACAACCTCACACAATGCCCTTGCTCACCAACCTGAACCTTTAAATACCATTTATACCCACAAACTTTGGGTCAGGCTCTTTGCTGTGAGAAGAAATAAGATTCTAATACTCTGAAAGTGATGACTAGAAGGTAGACATAGCATATCTACCTGTAGGAAAGGTCTTGTCCTGATAAAATACTTGCCTTTCTGGTTTGATATGCCCTGAGATTAAAATAATTTTCTGATGAGTTATTAAAACAGAAATGGGACATGGGAAGGAGGGAAATCTGGTTTTGAAGCAAGGAGAAATGGTGATGCATTGGGGATAAAGCAGTTTTTTCGATATCCTGTTTGTTTTTGAGGTTTTTTAGCAGTTTTCTCATCAATCTTTCCTTAAGCAGAACTGAGCTAACTCCCTGGCTGTAGGTATAGAACAGTCACTTGAGTACTTCCAAGCCTCTGAGAATTTTTTGAGTCATCCAGACTTTTGGTGCCATTATGTTATCAGTTACCGATTGCTATGTAAAGAACACCCCCAAAACTTAATGATTGAAAACAGCAACATTCTTGTTCCTGTCTTGCCTTATTTTGTTTTTGCCCACAAACCTGTAAAAATTACTGTGAAAATAGTTTGTCTCTGCTCCATGTGGCATCAGCTGGGCAGCTCATCCAGAGCCAGGAAGATCCACTTGGAATATGGCTCAGACACACGGCTGGCAAGTGGGTGCTGGCGCCTTGCTAAAATCTCAGCCAGGGCCGTTGGCCAGAGGCTCAGCTCCGCTCCATGGGAGCAAATGTCCCAAGAGGCAGGAAGTGGAAGCTGCCAATTTCTTAAAGGCAAAACCCAAAAAGGGACACACTCCCACTTCCACTGTGTGCTCTTAGTGAAGCAGTCCACCCCTGTCTAAGCACAGGAGACCCAGACCCCACCTCTACCTGGGAAGAGCATTAGCTCATTCGGGGCCTGTGCTTAAAACCCCCAACACTGCCCACCTCCCATACCCACTGACCTTGCTCTCTTCTCTGCTCGAGTATCTTCTCTGAAGACACTCTCTGTTCTGGGACATGCTGCTCCCCAACAAGTCAGAGCAATGTTTGCTGAAGGGAGCCTGTTTCCTCATGAAGCAGCTCGTCCTTCAGCTGTGAAACGGGACAGGGAAAACAGTCCCTGTCCAGCCTCTCCTTAAAGCTCAGGGTGTGTTGCATGCCAGGTGTGGCTGCAGCACACACTGTCTCGCTGACCGCTCACGACAGCCCTGTGGGATAGTTATCTTTGTTATCCTGGTTTTCCAGAGGGGAAACTGAGTCAAGGATGCCAAGGTAGCTTTCCCAAGGTGCAGCTGATGGCATGACGACTCCAATCCCGTTTGTCAGACCGCAGAGCCCACACCTCAGCCACCCCAGCAACCTCCAGAGCATGGCCGGTGACAGTGAAGCAGTTCTGCAGGAGCCCCGTAATTTGAGGCCCGAGCAGGACAGCTTCCTTCCCCGGAAGGTGGAGGTGGAGGTGGTGGTGGACGGCACTTGACCCCTGGTCTCCTCCATCCCCCGGTGTGTGAACACTGAAAGGAGCCTCACCACCAGATGAGAGGGCCCACGCCAGCGCCCCCATGAGTGTCCCGTGGCCACCAAACCATAGACTGGGGGCTCGAACAACAGGAATTTGCCTTCTCAGAGCCCTGGAGGCCAAAAGTCTGAGGACGAGCCATCGGCAGGGGCGGCTCCCTGTGACGCTCTCTCTCTGGCTGGCGGGCGGCCACCTTGGAGCCGGGTCCTATGCCCACCTCTCAGTCCATGAGTTGTCTGGGTCCTAATCTCCTCTTGTAAGGACACTAGTCGTATTGCATTGGGGCCACCCTAATGACCTCATTTTACCTTTCTTATTTCTGTGAAGGACCTTTCTCCAAATACAGTCACATTCTGAGGTGTACTGGGGGTTAAGACTTCATCATATGAATTCTCAGGGGACGCAATTCATTTCTTCTCTCCATAACAATCTTTCAATATAACAATAAGTCCACTAACATGGATGTATACATCCTCTATGTCTGTAAACAAATTTTGGGTGTGAAATTCTTCAATGAAATCATTTTCTTCACATTCTTAACACCAATAATTCTTCACTACAAGTATTTATTTGCATTACTGTCTCTCCTGCTAGACTAGAAACATCTTGAAGGAAGAAAATGTGTTTCATTCACCTCTGGAACAGTGCTTGGAACAATAGCGAACAATTCTGTCAAAATATAGCTATTTCTCTTTGCAAAAAATAATTCGGCACGGAAACCATCACATAAGTCAGAAAAATGAATATAATGAGCTTGGAAAAGGAAAACTGCAACCAGCAGCGCCCTCCCTAACACACGTGTGTTCTTCTGCAGTTTGTCTTCTGCCGGGACTGCAGAGAACCGTACCACGAAGGCGAATGCAGCGCCCCGTTTGAAGCCCCGGGAGCAGTGACTCAGGTAGGGTGCTCTTCTTCCCTCGAAGCAGAGTCCACATGGGTGGGAGGCAAGGGCTCTTCCCTGGAGCTCACAGAGGTTCCAACCTGAAAAATCAAGAACCGGTGGACTGCCTACAGCCATGGGGATGGGGCTTTGACTTCTCCCTGTCACAGTCCTTCCAGAACCACCCATCTCCTCAGGAGAGAGCTGGAGACTTCCCAATGACCCTTTAGGAAATATCCTACTTTGGTGATAGTTTTTCCTCCAGAGTATATGGAATAAGGATCAGGAACATAGCGTGATCTGAGGAGTCTTTGAAGAAGAGATAAAAACAATTTAACAATCTCTAAATCAGATAAACCAACACTAACCCCACATCTATTTTTTTTTCAACAGTGCCTTTGTTTAAAATCTTTGGTGAAAACTATCTTCATGAATGACATGCATGGAAGTATTATATGATTCAAGGATATTGTTTTTTAGCAATATGATGAATTTTGCTAAACTATATTTCACTCTTGATTAGGTAAAGAACATGTTTACTGAGGCTTGCTCTCCAGTGTGCTGTACGAGACTTAGGGAAATGCAAATACATTTCTTTTATTTATTAATTATGATCAACCGAACCTTAGAGGAAAGTAGTAAAAATTTCAGCACAGTTGATGAATTTGCTCATTACTTTTCTCCTGATACAGATATTAACAAAGGTTCAAACACCAAATCTACCCAGATAATCTATTGACAGGGGCCTCCTAAATAGACATAGAAATTCCAGAACATTTTAATTTTATAGTACAGAATTTTAAATAACTGAATGCTCTAAAATCAAAGCATAAAGAAATGCATCCTTATAATGTATTCTACAGATGCATTTACTTAGTATTAGCATAACTAAATAAACACAATTAGCAAATTCAGGTCCTCTCAGCAGCTCCTAAAACATTGGCCATGGCTTTTTGGGAGACTGAGGACAGAATTGGCATTTCTGTAACAGCGGCAGCCAATGCTCCTCCTGTTTCCTGTGGACTCACGTTGGCTCAGGGGCCTTCACATGCCAGCTCAGCGGGAACTGACGTCAGGAATCACCGTGACTCTGAGACCCCCTGCCGCAGGACCACTGCAGCCCAGAAGGGCCAGACTAGACTGTAGCCTGAGGTGCGGGGAGATGGGGCTGGTCTATTGGCTCCCGGCCACCCACGCTTAGGGTCACAAATGTGGACAGGGCTTCCAGAAAGCAATAATACCCTAATGTCTGTTTACTTGAAAATAGTAACAGCAAGGTGAAGAAGGACATTACTTAACTTAAAGCCACCCAGGCGCATGACCCACCTTATAACCCCCTTCATTCTTCGTTCGAGAAGAGCCGACCAACCTTGCTATAAAAGACGAAGGGATCCCATTTTCTTTTAAAGCCATTACAAACTTAATGTTCAATTCACAAAAATGAGAGAATGACAGTTAGTGCTGGCCTGGAGCACAGATGACCAGTATCCAGGGGCCTGGGTCTGCAAGACCATCTATTAGGCAAACATTAAATCAAGCATTTGTACAAGCCAGGCATCCTGCTAGAAAAATGCATATAAGTATATTTTTCTTGGAGGCTCATAGGGTAATCATAGGGGAGACTTAGAGGAAAACATAATGATAGTAATACACTAAAACAAAGTGTAGCAAGTATATAGCATTGTATAATGCTTCCCTGGAAAAATAATGGAAGCTGGGTCAGAGTTCATCAAGATGACAACAAGACAGGGATGATGAAGAATTTTCCAGCAGAAGTCACTACATGGACAAAGGCACAGAGGCGAATATCTTCTCTGGTCCATAGACATTTAATAGATGTTTGCTGAGTGATGGTAGCTTCTGCAAAGAAAAATACATTATTTCATTCATTCAACAAATGTGTATTAAACACCTATAATAGGCTTTGTTTTAGGCTCTGAGGATAAAGTCCCTGTCTCGTGGACTTTATATTAGTTTATTAGATGATACAAGTATTGTACAAATAATCAGTATGACAGGGATTCAGAGGAGGAATAGTTAATTCAGGACAGAGTTACCAAGCCCAGAATTCAAGGAGAGACATCCTTGCAACAAGGCCTCTCTGAAATGTGGCTCTTCCTGCTGTGAGCTCCTGATCATATTCCTCTTATTCAAAAGCAAAGCAAACTGACCAAACAAACTGGGAAAGTCTTCTGGTCCACCACTGCCTGACAACAGAAGGCAACTACTTGGGTTTTCGGCTGCATTTTTTCCCCAAGTCTCTTAATTTATTCCAGTCACACAGCAAAGAGACTTCAACTCAGATGGACCCATAGATTTTAGTTGAAAGGTCATGGATGACCCACCACGATGGGGAAGAGTCACAAGCACCCACAGTGATGTGGAGGGTCTCAGAGTCCAGCATCAGTGGGGAGCCATGGTCCCCTGAAGCGACAAGAAGCGGAAATGCGGTCACATGGGCAACAGCACTGAGAGCTGGAGACATGGAGGTGGGTGGTGTCATCACAAGCGTCCAGTGTGGCCAGAAGTGGGCCTAAAGCGGGAAGGGAATGAGGACAGACATCTCTCCCCCACCATCTGATCCCTTGCTAATGTCCCCTCTCGGCCACACCCAGCCAAAAGCTAGCTGCAAGGGATCCTCAGGAAGCAGCCCATGTACCGAGCAGAGGCAGGGAAAGAACAGAGGCATCAGTATATGCCCTATGGGCTGCTTTACCGTGTCTCCGGAGTTTCCTTATTACAATCATAGAGACTCTTAGACATGGAGAGGGGTGAACCAAACAAACTATTTCATTAAACTACAAGGCCCAGTTCCATTTGGTAAGAGAATAAGGGATTTTTATTTTAATAGAGCCATTGTATTTTCTGTTCCCTACATTTCTCTCAAATGGTGGTGATCTCCAGGTGGGTGACCTCTGCAATTCCAATGTTCTGAAATCTTTGAGAGGAGGACACTGCACACCTAACAATAAAAATCTAAGCACATACTCCCTCTTGGAACTGAAGGCCTCCGACGCATCCTCATGTCTAAATTTTGTTAATCAGTAACAAAATACCCTCATTAGCCCTCTTCATATTTCCTTTCACTTGTAAGATTTTTCTTTTAAGTGTTTGTGGCTATTCTCCACTGTTCTCCCTTGAAAGCTGAGCGGTTTCTCATCTTTGATATTACATGTTATCTATCCTGGCAAGCCCATGTCTCCTGGGACCCAGCCAGACTTTTCCCATCAGTTAGGCTGCTTGACCCTAAATTTAATGCATTTTTTGATTAATGCAATGATTTCTTTAAGCAAACTCAAAAATTGGTTTTAAATTGGTTTTAAAATATTGAACAAGCTTTAAGCTGAAACTGTCGGGAGTCTGGGAAATCAGTGACAGAAGATCAATCCATCACAGGCTAACGAGAGCCCCGTTCCATTTGCTTCCCTTTGTTTCTGCCTGCTGCCCTCCCCTGTGTTCCATTGCCTTCCACGTATTTCCTCTGGAGGCGTTCTAATAAGTAAACACTTGCTCTTGCAAACCACATAAATTGATTCATTCTCCCAGTGGTTCTCAGTGGTTCATGTTACTCTACCTATTCAACAGGAAGGCACACTGAGACTTCTAGGTTTTTAATGGCACTGTGCAAAGCCACAAAGAAAATTGTTTTCAGTGGCTGTACCTGATCCAAGTAGTTTTGGAACAGTTACTGCTGTCTGTGATTAATAAGTCTACAATGTGTAAGGCTGGTGTGTGCACCTGCCTGCCAAGTTCCTACTTAACCTTCAAGACCCAGGTCATAATATCACCTCCTCCATCAAGCCATCTGCCCACTGCACTACCTCCTCGAAGCTCTCAGACAACTGTACATACTTCCGTTTTATATTCCTTGCACTGAAATATCACTTGCCTGTCTCCACTAAAATTCTGAACCTTGTTAATGCAAAGTTAGTACCTATTAAACCCCCCCATGCCTAGCACATAGAAAGCACTCATAAAGTGTCTGTTGAATGAATGACAAATCCCTCCTTCACAACTCCATCCTCACTATAAAGCTCATAAAGCACTCTACAAGAACGGATGGAGAGGAATTGACCAAGATGGTGACGTAGGGGGCTCCTGACCAACCCCCTGCCACAGACACACTGAATCTACTGTTACACATGGAGCTGTTCCTATGCAAGAGGTCCAGAAACTAGTGAAGTGACTCTTACATAGCAGATGAATGAGAAAATACCCACATCAAAATGGGCAGGAGAGGCTGAGACACACTCTTGCCGTAATCTCTATCCCTCACACTGCACTGTACAATCAGGAGGGAACCCCAACACCAGCTTCTCCCAGAGGAGCAAATGATAAGGACCCCACATCAAGCACCGCAGCTGTAACACTCCTACCAGCGAGACTGTCTCTCAAAACACCTAACTCTAAAAATCAGCAAGTATTATGTCCATAAGACCCACAATGCTGTAACAAAGAAGCATCTCTTAAGGGGACACACAAACACTCATCCCGTCTGTCCCTGCACGGCTCAGTGCAGAGGGAGCAGGTAAAATCGCCCATCTTCCAATTTTTCCATGAAAAAGGTTTATCTGCACTTTGAAAGAGGCTGTTCAGGGCCCAACTTCTAATTCAGCTGTCACTATAGGTTGGCTTCAATCCTCAAAAAAAAAAAAAAAAAAACTAGGGAAGCCAAGGGATACCTCTCCCATGTTCTCCCTCCAATCTGCTACAAGTTGCCAGTATCTCCCAAGAAGGAGCTCGTGCATATGTCTGCACCCCAGCTTTTACAGCTACTGCCCAAACAAAGGGTCTCTGATTCCTGGCTCTGATAACCAAGAGTCTTCCATTCATGGATCCCCCAGGACTGTAGCAAACAAAGAAGCAATTCTTAACTGCCTATCCCCTGTCTCCCATCTTTCCCTGAAAGGGGTGTATCTAAATACTTTCAAAGCTGCCACCTAAGAGCCAAGCTTCTAATTTGGCAGCCATCTAAGGGTTGGCTGAAATTCTCCCCAGAGACCAGGGAACCCAGCAGACATCTTTCAACCTTGGCACATTCCATTATAGAGTTAAGTGACCAGATCTCCCTGGAAGACACTTGTACACACATCTGGCACCACAAGTTTTGCAACTTCCATCTGAAGAACAGGCCTCTGGGTCACCAAGCCCTAATAACAAAATGGGCTTGCATTTACAATTCCTGCAGGACTGTAGAAAACAAAGCAACGATTCATAACAATTCAGAAGCAGGAGCACCACCACTGAGCTGCGGCTGTACACCTGGGCTCAGCATAGAGGAAACAAACACAGACATCCAGCTCCCAGCTCCTCCCTGGAAGGTGCTTAACTTTCTCAGTTGCTGCCTGGGGGCTCTGCTTCTAATCAGCCTGCATCTGTATGCTGAATGCAATCCTCCCCTTTGGGTATCCTGACAGGTCATAGAACACCCTCAACTTCTAGAAGCCACTAAGAACAAAGAAGGGGGCTTGGACAATCTCAAAAGTTTGAGAGGACTACTAGGAGCTAAGGCCTAGCTTAGGTTCATCTTCTACATGAGACAATTCTGTCAAGATTGGGTGAGGTGGCTGCTTTATCTAATGTGCAGAAACCAACAAGAGAGTCAATAAAAATGAAGAAATGGAGGAATATGTTCCAAACAAAAGAGTAAGATAAAAATCTCCAGAAACAAATGGTAATGAAGCACATTAAGTGATTTATCTGATAGAGAATTCAACATAACAGCCACAAAGATGCTCACCATAAGGCAAGCAGTACATGAACAAAATGAGAATTTCAACAAAGAGATAGAAAGTATTTTAAAACACCAAATATAAATCAAAGAACTGAAGAATATAATAACCGGACTGAAAAATACAATAGAGGAGTTCAATAACAGACTAGATGAAGCAGAAGAAAGGATCAGTGAACTCAAAGACAAGGAAGTGAAACTCATCTAGTCAGAGCAGCAAAAAGAAAAAAGAATTTAAAAGCATAAAGATACCTTAAAGGCCACCATCACATGGACCAATATGCACATTATAGGCATCCTAGAAGGAAAAGCAAGAGAAAACAGGGCAGAAACTTATTTTTTAAAAAGTAATGGCTGAAAACTTCCCTAATCTGGGGAAAGAAAGACATTCAGATCCAAGAAGCCCAAAATATACCAGAATAGATTAATCCAAAAAGACTCACAATGAGACACATTATAATGAAATTATCAAAAGTTAAAGACAAGAATGGAATCTTATAAACAGCAAGGGAAAAGCAGCTTGTTATGTACAATGGAACCCCCATAAGACTAAGATTTTTCAGCAGACACTTTGCAGACCAGAGGGCATGGGATGATATATGCAAAGTACTGAAATAAAAAAATGGCCAACCAAGAGTACTCTACCCAGCAAAGTTGTCCTTTAGAATTGAAGGAGAGATAAAGAGTTTTCCAAACTAAAGCTGAAGAGATTCATGGCCACTAGACTGGCCTTACAACAAATATTAAGGGAATTCTTCAAGCTGACATGCAATGCCTACATTAAGAAACAAGAAAAATCTCAAATAAACAACCTAACTTTAAACCCTAAGCAACTAGAAAAGTAAAAACAAACTGAAACCCAAAGTTGAAGAAGAAAGGAAATAAAAAAGATCAGAGCAAAAATAAGTGAAATCGAGACTAAAAAGATAGTATAAAAAATCAATAAAACTAAGATGTTTTTCTTTGGAAAGATAAATAAAGTTTACAGATCTTTAGGTAGACTTACCAATAAAAAAAAAGATGACTCAAATAAATAAAAACAGAAATAAAAGACATTACAATGGATACCACAGAAATACAAAGGATCATAAGAAACTACAATGAACAATTATATGCCAACAAATTAGAGAACATAGAAGATATGAATAAATTCCTAGGAATATACAACCTACAAAGATTGAATCAGGAAGAAATAAAAAATTGAAACAAACCAATTACTAGTGGGAAATTGAATCATTAATAAAAAACAAATCCCAGTAAAATTCTAAGACCAGATGGCTTCATTGGTGAATTCTACCAAACATTTAAAGAAGAATTAATGCCAATCCTTCTCAAGCTCTTCCAAAAAACAGAAGAGGAAGGAACACTTCCAAACAAGGCCAGCATTAAACTGATACCAAAACCAGACAAGGATACTACAAAAAAAGAAAATTACAAGCCAATATCCCTGATGAACATAGATGCAAAAATTCTCAACAAAATGTTAGCAAACCAAATTCAACAATACATTAAAAGGATCATATGCCATGATCAAGTAGGATTTATTCCAGGGATTCAAAGATGGTTCAACATCCACAAATCAGTCAGTGTGATACACCACCTTAACAGAATGAAGGATAAAAATAATGTGATCATCTCAATAGAGACAGGAAAAGCATTTGACAAATTCAATATCCTTTCATCATAAAAGCTCTCAAAAAACTGTGTAGAGAGAAAATATACCTCAACATAATAAAGGCCATATAAGACAAGCCCACAGCTAACATCATACTCAATGGTGAAATACTGAAAGCTTTTATTCTAAGATCAGGAACAAGAAGAGGATGCTTGCCACTTTTATGCAACATAGTACTGGAATTCCTGGCCAAAGCAATTAAAAGAAATAAAATAAGAAAGGAAGAAGTAAATTTATCTTTATTTTCAGATGACATGATATTATATGTAGAAAGCCCTAAGGATTCCCCCCCAAATGCTGTCAGAAATAGTAAATTATTTCTGTAAAGCTGCAGGATAAAATATCAATATAGAAAAATCAGATGCATTTCTATAAACTAATAATGAACTACTAGAAAGAGAAATTAAGAAAATGATCCCATTCTACAACAGATCAAAAACAACAAAATATGTAACAAATTTAACCAAGGAGGTAAGCATCTGTACACTGAAAACTGTAAGATGTTGGTGAAAGAAACTGAAGAACATGCAAATAAAAGGAAAGATATTCCATATCCCTGGATTGGAAGAATTAATATTGTTAAAATGTCCACATTATCAAAGCAACCTACAGATTCAATACAATTCCTATCAAAATTCCAATGGCATTTATCAGAGAATTAGAACAAACAATCCTAAAATTTATATGGATTCACAAAAGACCCCAAAGAGCCAAATCTAACTTAAGAAAGATAAACAAAACTGGAGGCATTACACTCCCTGATTTCAAACTATACTATAGAGCTATAATGATCAAAACAGTATAGACAGACACTTTGCAGGCCAGAGGGCATGGGATGATATATGCAAAGTACTGAAATTTTAAAAAATGGCCAACCAAGAGTACTCTACCCAGCAAAGTTGTCCTTTAGAATTGAAGGAGAGATAAAGAGTTTTCCAAACTAAAGCTGAAGAGATTCATGGCCACTAGACTGGCCTTACAACAAATATTAAGGGAATTCTTCAAGCTGACATGCAATGCCTACATTAAGAAACAAGAAAAATCTCAAATAAACAACCTAACTTTAAACCCTAAGCAACTAGAAAAGTAAAAACAAACTGAAGCCCAAAGTTGAAGAAGAAAGGAAATAAAAGAGATCAGAGCAAAAATAAATGAAATCGAGACTAAAAAGATAATATAAAAAATTCAGTAAAACTAAGAGATGTTTTTCTTTGGAAAGATAAATAAAATTTACAGATTTTAGCTAGACTTATCAATAAAAAAAAGATGACTCAAATAAATAAAAACAGAAATAAAAGACATTACAATGGATACCACAGAAATACAAAGGATCATAAGAAACTACAATGAACAATTATATGTCAACAAATTAGACAATATAGAAGATATGAATAAATTCCTAGGAATATACAACCTACCAAGATTGAATCAGGAAGAAATAAAAAAATTAAACAAACCAATTACTAGTGGGAAATTGAATCATTAATAAAAAATAAATCCCAGTAAAATTCTAAGACACACAGATCTGTTTTTAATGGAACAGATAGATAGCCCAGAAATAAACCCACACACATATAGTCAATTAATTTAGAGAAAGGACCCAAGACTATACAAAACCGAGCCGGGGATTTACCAAGAGATGCCACAGTGAGTCATCAGGTGCCAAATGTATTCCTCTAACCTCTGTTCCAGGGCTGCAGCCCCACCTTCTCCTGGTGATCAGTTATCTGTACTGCAATGGTGACTCCTTTCCTTGACTAGATGGCAGCCATAGCTTGAAGTACAGTAGAACTCTTGATGTGTTCCCTGGTAGAAGTGTTCTCCCTATAGAAACCAGGACCTCTATCTTTTCAAGGCTCAGAGTTGTTCAGATGGAGAGGAAATTTTCCCAAAAGGGTCGCTGAGAGTAAATGGTAAGTGTGGCCACCCCCTGATTCCTGAAACATTGTATTTTTCTATCGGAGACACAATGCTATATAGCGGTTCTTGATTCCGGGTATAAATCTCATCTCGAAGGATAACACCTCATCTCACAGGGAGTCCCCAGCGGCCTCTCGAGAGGCGGTTCCATCATTCTTACCAGATCAGCAGCTTCGGGCGGTGTCATATGGGACAGGGCCAGTGCACACTGCAGTCGTGTGTGCGCTGTGACACCCCCCCTGCTGGAAAGCTGATCTCTGGCCCAGAGTGATGTCATCCTGGCTCCTGTGACCCTGCAGGTGGCAGTGCTGTTAGAGGCTCTCTTGTCAAAAAAGGCAAACCCATCCCCAGTCTCTTGTTTATGAACCGTCCAGACTGTGGCCTTTTGTTGTAGCAGCCCAAACGGACTAAGACAGTGCTGAGCAGACTGAATCGGGAGCCAAGTGTGGGTCATAAAGGGCAGCTCCCCTCCCCACACCACAACCACCACGGGGCCAGAGTTGCGAGCCAAAGACAGGCACTAGCGCCACAGTGGTGGGCAACCTGGGGGTCTTAGCCACCTAATCATGCCTGGAGCCCTGCTTGTGCCTGATGTGGATGTATCACTTCTATGTCATGAGGAATTGCTGCTTAGATGCTCAGCCCTACAGGGCTCAGAAGGACTCAGGAGCCTTTCTTCAAATGATGCATAGCTCTCAGCTACACAACCCTAGGTGTTATTACTGTGATTCTCCTACTGGCTTGCGATAAACTCCATGTGACGTTATTTACCACCACAGACAGCTCAACTACCATGGGGTCCTCCTGTTCCTACGGCCACAGACAGGACTGCTTGCACTGCAGCCTGACTGCACAGCCCTGTGCAGCTCTGGACCTCACCCAAACCTCCCAGGGCTCATCTCCCACCAGTAATAGCCTGCTCTTTGGCAACCAGGGGGCGGGTCTCCAACTGCACACACAATTTTAGAGTTTGCACCCTAAGACCAGTCCTGGTACCAACTGTCATAGGACAGGCCCCCAGGGAAGTGGCCTCCAAGACTTGCACACAAGAGGTGTCTTGGGGAGTGCCCTCAGGAACACCGCCGTAGGAAGAGAAAGAAGCAGGACTGAGCAGAAGAAGTCGAACTCAATAGAGTTGTAATGCGAGGTGGGGGTGGGGAGTGCCTGAGAACTGAGATGGCTCTTGAGAGTTGTCTACCTGAAGAAATGGGGCAAGTAGCTGGCACTGAGCACCCATCCATTGGTCATTGGCTGTGTGCTGTCCCCACCTCCACAAGAGGTCTGACCTGAGTGAGGCAACTCTTTTGACTGAAGAAGTGGAGGCCCGTCAGCGGCCCAAATCCCCAGCAGCTAGCGAAACCCATACCTGCATCAGGGTGGGGGGCTGGGAGCAACAGAAGGTCCACCACCAGGGCGAAGACGGGGGACACACCAGTCGCTGACAAGTCCAGCAGGGAGAGCGAGGTGGTGGGTTTGAGGTGGGATCCGTGGACTTGGCAGTGTGTTGGAAGACAGGCCGAAAAGTGAGGAGCAGGTGTCAATGCTCGGATTTCTGACTTGGGTCGACAGTGGTGCCATTCACTGGATGAGGAAACACGGGAGCAAAAGCAGAGAGATGACAGGTTCACGTCGGGTGTCTCACCGGGGCTCAGCCGGCAAGGCGGTAGATGCATAGACTAAAGACACAAAATTAACAATATCCGACAGGTGGCCCTTTACCCATCCCTAGCCTCCTGGGACTCAAACCTGAGGCCTGGAGATGTGCCTCCCTCTTGGGACAGTGGAACAGCAGTGGCTCAGCAAAGTCTGGATGCCTGCATACGTTTTTGCCTCTGTATCTCATTGCTGTTCTCTCTCAGCCATTTCCTGCTTTTTCACAAAGTGCAGCCCCCCAAATGGGTGAAATTTATTATTCCTGGAGGACTAGGTCTCCAGTTATTTGGTAATGTAGTTCCTGAAACACGTGTTGGTTTAAGTAAAGCAGCTTTATTGATGCCACTTCGCTTAAATCCGTGACTCTGGATCCTCAGTATAGTGCACGTGCAGCCCATACTGGCTGTGCTGGGCTCTGGGAAATACAGGTGTGCCCTCCACCTGTCATCCAATGGACAGGAGCGAGTGAGTGCAGCAGACACCGCAAGGCCCTCTGTGGCGCGTTCCCAAGGCACTGAGCGTGTGTGAAAGGTTGGCCCTGGGCTGGTCCTCAAAAGAACTAGTCATGATTTCCTCCAGTTCCAGGCAAGTCACTCAAATTCTCAGCACTTTTCCTCACCTGCCACGTGGGACCTGTAAGATCTACTGAGCAATAAATAATGAAATGAGAATACAGGTGAAGCATTTTATAAGTTGTAAAGTACCACAAAATGGTAAAACTTTGGGCTTTGGGTATTTTTAAGGCTGGCTGCTAAAAACAGCAGGTGTTGGAATGACAGAAAATGAAAGCCAACACAGGGAGGGAAACGCAGGAGTGCACACACAAACGCACACACACCCAGACCGGGGGTCAGACCCTCCCACACACACCGAGGTCTCTGCCTTGCCAAGAACCCTCGGCCCTTCAGACGCATCTCCCTCCCTCCTGGGACTGTCTCCCCAGCAGGAGATGGCTGCACCCCACAGCAGCTGCCCTTCCTAGGGCTCAGCCCCTCCCACCCGGCCTCTCCCCTCTCTAGAAAGCCTCCCAGCGCCCTGAATTCCTTCCAGCCTGTCCACACTAAGGGATACAACCTGCCTGGTTCCCTGAGCTGTCCTACCTTGGCCCCAGCCGGAGTCAGCCCTCCGTCCAGATGCCTTCAAGCGGTCCCTCGGGCCCTGAGCAGCCCGCCTCCAGCACCTTCCTGAGAAGGCAGGCTCACCTGCAAACCCTGTGGCCCTCTGCCTTCTAGATCCAGATGGGTTCTAAGAGTCCAACTGCTCAAAAAAGGGCTAAGTGTAAATCCCTCACCTGGACTTACAAGCCTATATCCTGTATCAGAAACAACCTCTTAGAGCAATTGGGGAGTGTGAAAAACACCTTTACAGAATCATATCCCCATCTCACACCTATACCACACTCTCACATACTCATACACACACAACACAAACATACAACACATATGCTTCACACACACCCCACGCACACACTCTTACACCACACACACACCCCAATACACAACATCCACACGCACACCCTGTACATACATCCGGTGCACCTGTACACACACACACCCTATACACCCACACACCCTACACACACACAGCAGAGCCTGTTTTATCTCTACTCAAGGAGAACAAGCCCTTGGAAACAGCATTTCCTCTTAGAGCAGAAGGGAAACAGCAGCAGAGGGCCTCTACCTCGCCAGATGGCGCTAGATCCTTAAGGGAAACAATATACTTTGCAAGAAATGATGGCCAAAAATGAGATGACCCAGGGAAAAGGGAGTGCTCAGCTACAGAGGCAGGAGACTCGAAGGACTGTTGTCACAGAAGAGCATCTCTGAGTGAAGTGCCAGCGTGGGGCCTGGCTACACTAAACCCTTCGTGCCCTGACAGAGCAAAATTGGGGTAAGTATATACTGTCATCCACGGGAGGGCTTGGCCATTTGTGGAAAAACCATTCATGTTCACTGTTCAGTTAACTGCCTGTCGGATGCAAGCACAAAGATAAAGCACTTTTAAATGGATTGCTGCTCTTTTCCAAGCTTACGTTTAATTTCTTTCAGCAAGAACTCTTTGTGCATCCCTTATCTGCCTGTTCTGTGAGGAACCTAAGGCAAAGCAGAATGGTTTTGAAGTCAGACAGATCTGGTCTTGAAAGTGAGTTTCAGCCATGACTAGCTGTAAGGCTAGTCTCTTCGTGTCACCTTGGCTGGGCTGCAGAGCCCAATTCTGTCATCAAACACTAGTTTAGGTGTTGCTGTGAAGGTATTTTTAAATACGGTCAACATCTACAATCAGTGGACTTCAAGTAAAGGAAATCACCCACAGTGTGGACAGGCCTCATCCAATCAGGTGAAGGCCAGAGAGCCAAGACTGAGGTTTCCCAGAGAAGAAGAAATTCTGCCTCAAGGCTATAACATGGAAGCTCTGCCTGAGTTACCAGCCTGCCAGCCTAGCCTGCACCCCTACAAATACTATACTTGTCAGCTCCCACAACTCCACGAGCCAGTTTCTTAAAATAAATCCACATGTTTTATACATACATACATATATCCGATTGGCCCTGCGTCTGGAGAATCCAGACTGCTACATCAGATGTGCTAATCAGTAAGAGCCTTACATAACCTGCCAAAGCCACACCTTCCTCATGTGACATTATAAAATCACAATATGACATCGTTAAGTCAGGAAGATTTATGGAAATAATGGACACGTGGGGCCTAGCTCTGAGCCTGACATGTCACAGTGTGAGCTGAACAAGGTTGTTCTTGCTTTATCCCAGTCTGCACACTCCCCGCAGGATTACGTCCAGCTGGTGAGACTAGACCTACACACTTGAAACACCTTGTCCTAGAACACACACACACACACACACACCCAAATTTCATTCCCTCTTTATTGACTGTAGTGTATGCAAACATCCTGTTAGCAGTGCTTATTAAAGGGCAGTTTCTGCTGACCAGCAGCACAGCCATCCCTGGGGAACGTGTCAAATCACAATTTCTGAGGCCCCACCCCTGACCTACGGATTCAGAAATTGGGCAGGGCTGTCGTGGAGGCCCTGCAGCAATTTGTGTTGGAACAAGCCCTGCCGGTGGTACTGATGTCCCCCCAGCAGCCGCAGAGCCACTGCTCTGCTTATGTAAGTACCAAGGGCCAGGATTTGTTTGCTTGTCGGTTGTCATCCCTTTTGTTTACTAACACAGCCCTAGTACCTCGGACAGTGCCTGGCACATCATAGGCACCCAGCACGTGTTTACTAAATGAATAGATTTCCATGCCAGCTCTAGCCAAAATAATAGTCTGCTTTGTGCCAGAATAGCTACACTTTACACACAGGACAAGCTTTGTACTCTGCTCTGGCGTCCTCTTTGCATTAGTGATGATTCCATAGTCAAAATCCTATCTGTATTGATAATATTAGTAATTACCGACTTAAGCAAGCCATGAAACTCCATTATCAAAAAGTTAGCTTATCTTCCTTGCTCAAGTATAGATTTTTTCTCATTCATCAATTTATAATAAGTTGAACACAAAGCACTTTAAAATTCAAAATAAATGATACCTTTTAATAATTTTGCTACTTAATATTTATGTTGTTCCATTTCCCCACCTATCTCAAAATACGCTAATAGGCATTTACTTTCCTCCCCTTCTATGAAGCAGCTAAGGCCCCATGGGACAGTATCGTACAAGCCCTAATACAACGGCAGTCCACAGTCGTACACATGGCACTAATAATTGTCATCATCAAAAATATTCTTCCAAATTTCCTTTGAAAGCATGGCTTGGGAAACTTGGAACTGAATGGAGAGAATGTAGCCTAGCAGCCCACCCAGCCCTCGGGCAGACACTCCATTGCATCCTAGCACTTCCATGAGTTATTTCTAAATTTATAGATAGATAGAGATACATATACCAAAAATATATACTGATTAGTTATTTATTATATATAATTATATATTTATAACATATATAATATGATTATATATTGATAATATACATATATTCCCCCAAAAGAGATAGTAATAGTTTTCAGAACATTGTGAGAACATCTGTTGACATCTGAGCCTGAAAGGGGATGCAGTATTCTGAGTCACCAGCAGGGGGGAGCCTGCTCACAGTCGCGGGCCTTCAACCAGGACTTCTGCCTTGGCTGTGACCCCAGCACGGCAGGGAAGGTCTCTGCCGAGGTGGGAGTTTTGGGTAATTCTGTGGCAAGTGAGTGTTCTCTGGGCGATCAGTTTTGAAGAGAAAGGTGAACCTAAAAACTGGCATTCACCTGAAAACATTCACAGCTGAATTAAGACAACTGTATTTTCAGCAATGACTGGCAATCTGGTTTTTTGGAAAATAGATTTAAACTGACTTTTAGAATCAAGACATACTTGTGCAATGATTGGCTAAACAGATGTCACAAATAAATTTCCTAAAGCAGGAAAGATAACATGTATATGAACAGCCAGTGAGGTTGTTCTAACTCACAAATATATTGACAGCATCTCCTAGGCATGGAAACCTCTCTGAGGACACCGGTTTACTTGTATTTTGTAAGGAGATGTTAAAGCCAGTTCCGACCTTCCATTGCCTTGTCAGTACATACAAACTCCGGTTGTCTGATGCTCCCATCTCTGCAAATCAGAGATGGTGATGATGTTGACAGCGATGATGACAGAGACAAAATCATAATTAGTATGGTCATAGAAAACACGATATTGGCATTCAGGGGTGGCAGGCTCTGGGCCAAACTCTCGCATGTTTATTGTACGGACTCACCTCTGTCCTTGGGAGGGATGTACCATGTTCATCACGCAGATGAGCAGAGCCTGGGCTCAGGGGCCTGTCCACATGGCCCAGCAAGCAGAGGCAACCTGGGGTTTAAACCCAGGCATGACTCCAAAGCCCTGCTCTGAACGTCTCATGACACAGATGCCTCTAAAGGTTTTCTTAAAATTTGTCATTGTGTAAACAAAGACTGTGGTCCCCTCTTAAGCCACAGATTGGCTCTCTTGTCCATACGTAACCTTACTGGGGCAATTTTGAGGATACGTAGGAAACTGCTGTTTTTAGCCATCAAATATGTAAGAAGAGACTTTCCCATTCCACTTCCACCCCCACTGTGCACACACACATTCCTTCCCATGGTGAGTGAACGGTAAGCAGGCACCAAGGTCTATAAAGTTAACCTAATTGTTACCCGGCCCTCTCTGAGCCACAGCTAGCTAATTGCATGTAGGGCGATAATGCTGAATGAGCAGAGTCTTCACCTCCTGGAAGCACAGTACCAAGGCATGGCTTTATAGCTCGATGACTAAAACCATCATAACAAGATCAGTTTTCCAACTAACTGAGATGGTTCCCACCCTGCACCTCACAGTCCCCCAGAACTCCCACACGAGGCCTACTGAATCCAAATCTCCAGGGAGTCAGCACAAGATTCTATAGTTCTTAAAAATCCCTCAGTGAGGACAGTTCCAGGAAGATGGCGGCGTGAGCAGGGCGGCGGAAATCTACTCCCAGAACCATATATATTTATGAAAATATAACAAATACAACTATTCCTAAAAGAGAGACCAGAAGATACAGGATGACACCCAGCCTGTATCTGCACCTGAGAGGACTCAGCACCCCGCGAGGAGGGTAAGATACAGAGCCACGACCCGGCAGGACCCAAGCACTCCCCCACCCCAGCGCACCAGCGGGAGGAGAGGATTCAGAGCAGGAGGGAGAGGAAGCACAGGCCTGCGAAAAAACCAGCCCTGGGGATCTGCACCAGGAGCACTGACACACATCGCATGGTGTATCGGAGATTGGAGAGACACAGAGTGCAAGATCCAAGACAGCAGGTCCATTCAGCCAGCTCCCTGGGACAGAAGAAAAGTGTGCACTTTTTTAGGGGTCTTAAAGAGACAGGGGCCCAATGGAGGAGCAGGATCGTCCCAGTACACTCAGCCAAGCAGGCTCGGAGTCCTGGGGAATTTTGGACCCCTTGGACTGCAGCTGGGAAAAGCAGTCGCACTGAGACTTCCCACAGAAATCAGCAGCCTCCCATTCATTCCCTCCCCGGCTAGAGTCAAAAAGGGCCCGGTGGAGCAGTATGGCCCGGCAGGTGGTTTTTTTTTTCTCTTTTTTCCCTTTTTTCTTTTTTTATTTTTCTGACCACTCTTATCACCATGAAAAGACAGAGGAATATGGTACAAACAAAACTTACCCAGACAACCCCAGAGAGGAGTCTGATGGGATGGAAATGCACAATCCTCCTGAAAAAGAATTCAGAATAAAAGTCATAACCATACTGATGGATCTACAGAGAAATATGCAAGCGCTAAGGGAGGAAGTGAGGAAAGACAATGCAGAGATGAGACAAGCGATCGACAGGCTTAGCAGCAGACTGGAAGAGATGCAAGAGACTGTTAATGGAATAGAAATCAGAGAACAGGAAGACAGAGAAGCTGAGGCAAAGAGAGATAAAGGGATCTATAGGAATGAAAGAATATGAAGAGAACTGTGTGACCAATCCAAACAGAACAATATTCGCATTATAGGAGTACCAGAGGAAGAAGAGAGAGAAAAAGGGATAGAAAATGTCTTTGAAGAAATAATTGCTGAAAACTTCCCCAAGCTGGGGAAGGAAATAGTCTCTCAAACCATGGAAGCCTACAGATCTCCCAACACAAGGGACCCAAGGAAGACAACACCAAGACACAAAATAATTAAAATGGCAAAGATCAAAGATAAGGAAAGAGTATTAAAGGCAGCTAGAGAGAGAAAAAAATATCACCTACAAAGGAAAATTCATCAGACTATCAACAGACTTCTCAACAGAAACGTTACAGGCCAGAAGAGAATGGTATGATATATTTAACGTAATGAAACAGAAGGGCCTTGAACCAAGAATATTGTATCCAGCATGAATATCATTTAAATTTGAGGGAGGGATTAAAAAATTTACAGACAAGTGAAAGCTGAGGGAATTTCCCTCCCATAAACCACCTCTTCAGGATATCTTAAAGGGACTGCTCTAGGTGGAAGCACTCCTAAGGCTAAAAAAGAGGTCACCAGAGAAAATAAAATCGTAGCAAAGAAAATAGACCATCCAAATACTAACTAAAGTTAAAGAACAAAACACCTAGTACATAAAGAATGGAGGAGGAAGAATAAGAAGGGGGAGAAATAAAGAATTATCAGACTGTGTTTACAATAACTTAACAAGAAAGTTAGACTGTTAGATAGTAGAGGAGCTACGCTTGAACCTTTGGTAACCACGAATCTATAGCCAGCAATGACAGTAAGTACATATCTATAAATAATCACCCTAAATGTAAATGGACTGAATGCACCAATCAAAAGACACAGAGTAACAGAATGGATAAAAAAGCAAGACCCATCTATATGCTGCTTACAAGAGACTCACCTCAAACCCAAAGATACACACAGACTAAAGGTGAAGGGATGGAAAAAGATATTTCATGCAAACAATAAGGATAAAAAAGCAGTGTGTTGCAGTACTTGTATCAGACAAAATAGACTTCAAAACGAAGAAAGTAGCAAGAGATAAAGAAGGACATTACATAATGATAAAGGGGTCAGTCCATCAAGAGGATATAACCATTTTAAATATATATGCACCCAACACAGGAGCGCCAGCATATGTGAAACAAATACTAACAGAATTAAAGGAGGAAACAGAAAGCAATGCAGTCATTTTAGGAGACTTCAACACACCACTCACTGCAAAGGACAGATCAACCAGACAGAAAATAAGTAAACACACAGAGGCACTGAACAACACACTAGAACAGATGGACCTAACAGACATCTACAGAACTCTACACCCAAAAGCAACAGGATACACATTCTTCTCAAGTGCACATGGAACATTTTACAAAATAGACCACATACTAGGCCACAAAAAGAACCTCAGTAAATTCAAAAACATTGAAATTCTACCAACCAACTTCTCAGATCACAAAGGTATAAAACTAGAAATAAATTTTAGAAAGAAAACAAAAAGGCTCACAAATACATGGAGACTTAACAACATTCTCCTAAATAATCAATGGGTCAATGACCAAATCAAAACAGAAATCAAAGAATATATGGAGACTAATGACAACAACAACACAAAACCACAACTTCTGTGGGACCCAGCAAAGGCAGTTCTAAGAGGAAAGTATACTGCAATCCAGGTCTATTTAAAGAAGGAAAAACAATCCCAAATGAACAGTCTAAAGACAGAATTCTGAAATTGGAAAAAGAAGAACAAATGAGACCCAAAGTCACCAGAAGGAGGGACATAATAAAGATCAGAGAAGATATAAATAAAACTGAGAAGAATAAAACAATAGAAAAAAATCAATGAAACCAAGAGTGGGTTCTTTGAAAAAATAAACAAAATAGATAAACCCCTAGCCAGACTTATTAAGAGAAAAAGAGAATCTACACACATAAACAGAATCAGAAATGAGAAAGGAAAAATCACAATGGACCTCACAGAAATAAAAAGAATTATAAGACCATATTATGAGAATCTATATGCTAACAAGCTGGAAAACATAGAAGAAATGGACAACTTCTTAGAAAAATACAACCTTCCAAGACTGACCAAGCAAGAAACAGAAAAACTAAACAGACCAATCACCAGCAATGAAACTGAAGTGGTAATCAAAAACTACCCAAGAACAAAACCCCCAGACTTGAGGGATTCACCTCTGAATTCTACCAGACATATAGAGAAGAAATAACACCCATTCTCCTTAAAGTTTTCCAAAAAATAGAAGAGGAGGGAATACTTCCAAACTCATTCTATGAAGCCAGCATCACTCTAATACCAAAACCTGGAAAAGACCTCACCAAAAAAGAAAATTACAGACCAACATCCCTGATGAACGTAGTGCAAAAATACTCAACAAAATATTAGCAAACCGAATTCAAAAATACATCAGGAGAATCATACACCATGATCAAGTGAGGTTCATCTCAGGGATGCAAGGATGGTACAACATTCGAAAATCCAACAACATCATCCACCACATCAACAAAAAGAACAAAAACCACATGATCATCTCCATAGATACTGAAAAAGCATTTGACAAAATTCAACATCCATTCATGATAAAAACTCTCAACAAAATGGGTATAGACGGCAAGTACCTCAACATCATAAAGGCCATATATGACAAATTCACAGCTAACATCATACTTAACAGCGAGAAGCTGAAAGCTTTTCATCTAAGATCGGGAACAAGACAGGGATGCCCACTCTCTCCACTGTTATTCAACATAGTACTGGAGGTCCTAGCCATGGCATTCAGACAAAACAAAGAAATACAAGGCATCCAGACTGGTAAAGAAGTCAAATTGTCACTATTTGCAGATGACATGATATTGTACATTAAAAATCCTAAAGACTCCACTCCAAAACTACTAGAACTAATATCTGAATTCAGCAAAGTTGCAGGATACAAAATTAACACACAGAAATCTGTTGCTTTCCTATACACTATAACAATGAACTAACAGAAAGAGAAATCAGGAAAACAATTCCATTCACAATTGCATCAAAAAGAATAAAATACCTAGGAATAAACCTAATGAAGGAAGTGAAAGACCTATACCCTGAAAACTACAAGACACTCCTAAGAGAAATTAAAGAGGACACTAACAAATGGAAATGCATCCCATGCTCTTGGATAGGAAGAATAAATATTGTCAAAATGGCTATACTACCTAAAGCAATCTACAGACTCAATGCAATCCCTAGCAAAATACCAACAGCTTTCTTCAATGAACTGGAACAAATAATTCTAAAATTCATATGGAACCACAAAAGACCCTGAATACCCAAAGCAGTCCTGAGAAGGAGGAATAAAATGGGGAATTACACTCCCTGACTTCAAGCTCTACTACAAAGCCACAGTAATCAAGACAATTTGGTGTTGGCATAAAAACAGACCCACAGACCAGTGGAACAGAATAGAAAATCCAAACATTAACCCAAACAGTCAATTAATATATGATAAAGTACCCTTGGATATACAATGGGGAGATGACAGCCTCTTCAGCAGCTGGTGTTGGAAAAACTGGACAGCTACATGTAAGAGAATAAAACTGGACTACTGTCTAACCCCATACACAAAAGTATACTCAAAATGGATCAAAGACATGAATGTAAGTCATGAAACCATAAAACTCCTAGAAAAAAACAGGTAAAAATCTCTTGGACATAAACATAAGCGACTTTTTCATGAACATATTTCCCCAGGCAAGGGAAATAAAAGCAAAAATGAACAAGTGGGACTATATCAAGCTGAAAAGCTTCTGTACAGCAAAGGACACCATCAGTAGAACAAAAAGACATCCTATAGTATGGGAGAATATATTCATAAATGACGTATCTAGTAAGGGGTTGACATCCAAAATATATATGAACTCATGCACCTCAACAAACAAAAACAAATAATCCAATTAAGAAATGGGCAGAGGACATAAATAGACACTCCTCTAAAGAAGAAATTCAGATGGCCAACAGACACATGAAAAGATGCTCCACATCGCTAATCATCAGAGAAATGCAGATTAAAACCACAATGAGATATCACCTCACACCAGTGAGGATGGCCAACATCCAAAACACAAACAACAACAAATGTTGGCGAGGATGTGGAGAAAAGGGAACCCTCCTACAGTGCTGGTGGGAATGCAAATTAGTTCAACCATTGTGGAAAGCAGTATGGAGGTTCCTCAAAAAACTCAAAATAGAAATACCATTTGACCCAGGAATTCCACTCCTAGGAATTTACCCTAAGAATGCAGCAGCCCAGTTTGAAAAAGACAGATGCACCCCTATGTTTATTGCAGCACTATTTACAATAGCCAAGAAATGGAAGCAACCTAAGTGTCCATCAGTAGATGAATGGATAAAGAAGATGTGGTACATATACACAATGGAATATTGTTCAGCCATAAGAAGAAAACAAATCCTACCATTTGCAACAACATGGATGGAGCTAGAGGGTATTATGCTCAGTGAAATAAGCCAAGCCGAAAAAGACAAGTATCAAATGATTTCACTCATATGTGGAGTATAAGAACAAAGAAAAAAACTGAAGGAACAAAACAGCAGCAAACTCACAGAACCCAAGAACGGACTAATAGTTACCAAAGGGAAAGGAACTGAGGAGGATGGGTGGAAAGGGAGGGACCAGGGGGAAAAGGGGGCATTACGATTAGCAGATGTAATGTTGGGGGTGCGCAGGGAGGGTGTACAACTCAGAGAAGACAAGTAATGATTCTATAGCATCTCACTACGCTGATGGACAGTGACTGTAATGGGGTTGGTGGGGGGACCTGATGAAGGGGGTAGTTTAATAACCATAGTATTGCACATGTAATTGTAGATTAATGATATCAAAATAAATTATTTAAAGAAAAATCCCTCTGTGGTCCTGAAGCAGTGGGTCTGACCTCTGCTTGCCATCATTCCAGAAGGATTTAACATCATTTTCAAGGATGCTCCTGAAGGATGCTAATCAAAGATGTGCTCACCTCGGTAGAAAGGGCTTGATGGCAGTCCTTTTCCCCTGGGAATTGATAGTCGAAGGTCTAACACAAGCAGTGGCCTAGGCACAGATACCCACCAGCAGGATGTTCCAGAACTGTGTTTCTTGGTGCCCCAATATCAGAGGAGCCGTGGTGAGGTGGGCTCTCCTCCATCGACATGGACCCACCTGGGCGAAGCTAGCAAGCAACAAGAATGACTTTGACGTGGGCATGGGCCCCCTTGTGGGTCTTCTTGGTGACCCTGTTCTAAGGAGGACAGAAGCAAGTGTTGGGTGCAGTGGGACAATCAGGGATGCTAAGGACAAAGAAAAAGCATTGGCTTCAGCGATTGGGGTCATTTGTGTCCTTGAGAACAGTTTCAGCAGGCCAAGCAGAAGTGAGAGCCAGCCGGACAGGAGCGATGGCACGGAGAAGAGCGGACAAATGGTGCAAGGATGAACTGCAAATCGCAAACTGCAGACTTACAATTTGGCAGGTGTTACAGCACGATTCTTAGACAGTTTTGTGTTAGCCCACAGCACAGACTTACTCATCGATTCTATGGGGAAACCGGCAGAAGGACAGATCTGGTCTCATGAGCATTTGGGGGCCAGAATGCCTTACCACTGTCATTACTGGGCAAGAATGCTGGAATATGGTTTCTAAGTTACATACAGAACTGGCTGGAATATGGTTTCTAAGTTACATACAGGACTGGCTGGAATATGGTTTCTAAGTTACATACAGGACTGGCTGGAATATGGTTTCTAAGTTACATACAGGACTGGTTAATGCCCTGTGGGGCAATAAAACCATAACCTCTACCACCCACCCACACCCACCCACCCACACATGCACGCACGCACACACACGCACACACACACATCATACCTCATCAATTTTCTACAAGTTAACCTCCAATTTTTCAGTTACGAAAGGTCTATACAATTAACCTAATTGTTACTCAGCTCAGTTGTAGGCAGTCAGTTGCCTCCTCCGAGACAGTTGGTATGGTTTCCATGGGAAGAAATCGGTGAAGCAGGGCAGCAGGCTCAGGAGTGGCTAGTTTGAATAATTCCAGTGGGCTCTGGGGTGCAGGAGCTGTCCTGATCGTCTGGTACCTGGTCCTGGGGCGATTAAGTCAGGGGAATGGTGGTCCTGAGTGTGGGAGCCTGAGAGAGGTGACAGTTGGGGGTGCAGGCTCTGGATTTGTTGTCTTGCATCTGAAAGGCATGCTTGGGTCATTTATCACAGGGAGCTGGCTGGCCCTGGGAAGAGAATGCTTCCAGTATCAGCAAGGCCCCAGATATCAAAGCACCAGAATCCGAAGACATGTTTAATACCCAAGGCAAACCAGGATGTATGCCCCCTATCAATACAAAATGTTTATCCTCTGTGTCCTGGCCCGCCTCCCCCTCGGTACCCCATTCTGCCCCCTTGGTGTCTTGGGAAAGCCCCCCTCTCCCTTTGCATAATCCATGCTTAGCCCAAGGCTCCAGATCCTAACTGGCCCCTAGAATGAATAATAAAGGCTTCAACATTTCCAATGCGGCAGAAACTGTACATCCATTTAAAATGAGGAAGAGATATGTTCTGCTTTATAAGCAAAATTCTTTAAATCACAGTGTCTGTTAAGGAAAGAATGACAAAGCATATGCTTGAAGGTAAAAGCATTCTGCTTCTCTGGCTTTTTCCTTTTCCTTCTTCCATCCCGTGAATAAACCTTCTTACCCACCTCTGCTGCTCTGAGATGCTGCCAGCTAAGTGCAGATCCAATAACTCAGTTCACACTAGTGTGTAAGTGGCTATGCAAGGAGTTTATTATTCCTCCCAGGTGTACATGTCAGTGCCCTGTATGCAGGAACTTGAGCTGGGGATGGACATACAGCCCTTGAGGAGGAATCCAAGTAGGTACCTGGTGGTGTCCACTTCAATTCACACTCTGCTGTTCTACGTGCTCTGGGGATCAGGAGAAATCAGAGAAAATTGATATTTTGAGACTATTTGACTATTTCTTTTCCTCCACCAAAATTTTATCTTTCTTCCCTGAAATAAAAAGCATATTAATATAAATCTGCACATTTCCAGGTCTTAGATACCCTCCACTAATGTGCTGTTAATAGCCTATGAGGCTTCCTGAAGTTACTCTCTGAATCTTTTTCATGGGCTGAGCATAATACCCTTTGTCAAAATAACCATTTTATTCCCCCAGCTGAAAAGACTTTTAATTTGGTGACATGTAACAAGCCCTGCACGTATGCTCAGGTCCCAGGCCAGCAGCTTTCACCCAAGGAACTATGCTGAGGAATCATCACGATATATAGAGTCTCCTCCATAAGAATATTCATCTCAAGATTATTTAGAATGGTAGGGAATCACCCACATTCCCTGCAGTCTGATCCATTGTAAATTGGGGCACCTTCAGATGCTGGAATCCAGTGAAAACTAAAATTTTATACACACACACATATATACTTAGAAGTGATATGGGAAAATGTTCACAATATACTTTAAAGGAGAAAATTGGGTTACAAAAAAAATACCCATACTATATGTAGAATTTCTAAATGATTTTAAATGATTAAAAATATGGAGAGTGACTATAACTGGTGAGGGATTGCAGATGACTTTTATCCTTTTTTATGCTTTTCTTTATTTCTCAAAATTTTCATAATCGTGTATTGAGATATATCATAATGCACCTTTTAAATGAGATTGTTAAAATACATCTTTAAATACTAAATCACAATCATATAGTAGTAAATGAGAAAATCAGAAACTTATATACTCTAATTTTGACCGTCTCTATTGTTGATGAACGGAGCCAAGAGCCAGGGAGTGCGGGCAGCCTCTAGAAGCTGGGAATGACCCCATGACCCCCAGCTGGCAGCCAGCCAGGAAACAAGCCCTCCCTCCTGCAAGCGCTGGCAACTGAATTCTGACAATAGTCAGGGAATACGTAAATAAGCGAATACGACTTCCACTGAAACTATATTTACAGTGCAAGTGGCAGCCCAGACTTGGCCCATGGGCCATCGTTTACCAAGTCTTGCTCTAGATTACAATCTACTTACACGGTCATAATTCCTGAGCCATCTGCAGTCATTTCTGCCACTATTTTGTGCTATTTCTTTCTGTATGTCTACACTTTCTTCTTTTTTACTGATTTTGTTTGCTTTTTCCATTTATTCTATGTTTTCTTGTTTAGAAGCAAAATGCTTTCTTTTTTCTTTTACTGATGACCCTAGAAATTTAAACCTATATTAATGTAACAAAATTTAATGACCCTCAGCCTGAATAATACGACCACCTTAAGCCTACTTAATTCTCTCATTTATATGCTGTTCTTGTTTAGCATTTTAGTTTCTACCTTGATTTTTTTAAACTAACAAATTGAGCATTGTTTGGATAGTTTTATGTAGTCAATATTTCCTTTGCCTTGCCCACACATTACCATTCTCTTTGCTCACAGTTTCTTCTTGTGACTCAGGTCTTCTGGGCTTTATCCTGTCTGGGTGTCCCTTTAATGAAGGTCAGCTGATTAGAAATATCCTGTACTTTTTGTCTGAAAGTGTTCTCTCATTCATGCTCATTCTTAAAAATTCATTTTGCTTATAGAATTCTAAGTACGCTGCATTTTCTTTCAGTACTGTGAAGATACTGTACTACCATCTGCTAGTATCCATGGGTTTAAGAAATCAGCTGTCAGAATAGTTGCAACTTCTTTGTAGATAATATGTGTTTTCTTTGCCACTCTCCAAATACTGTTTCTGCCTCTTGCTCTCTGGTATCTCCTTCAAGAACTCTAGGGAACTGTTGTGCTTTCTCACTCTATCCCCCTCTTTCTTAATTTCCTTTTCATATTTTTCATTTTATGCTCTCTGATCTGCTGTCTATGTAATTTCTTCAGCTTTATCTTCCAGTTCACAAATTCTCTTTTCATTTGTATCTAATTTGCTATGTACTTCAACAACCAAGTTTCTAATTTTAATCATTAATATTCATGTCTGGAAAAATTGACAAAGAAATGCATTCCTTTTTCAAGTTTGGTTAATTATTGGGTCTCTTATGCCTTTGCCATTCTTTCCATGTACTCTTTTATTTCTTTAAGTATATTGAACATATTTATTTTGTACTCTGTATCTCATTATTACAATATCTACAACCTTTGCTGGTCAGATTCTGTAGTTTTATATTTCAGTAACTTTCACTCACTTTTTTCTCCTGCATTGGGTAACATTTTTATTGTGATCTGAGGTTTCTTAGAATTTCATTTTTGTGATTTGTTTAAGTTTAGCTGTTTAAAGGGCATTACTCTGCAGAAAATATTTTTGTTTTAGCCATGTCCCTGGGTATACAACCAATCTGAGAGTTTTCAAATTAAATTTTGGGATTGGGTTTTTGTTTTTTTAAGTTAATCAGGTGGTATGAATTATTTTCATAGGCTCTTGTATATGAGAGTTGGTGGTTAAGAATTCTCAGAGAAACTTCTCCCTAAACTGCTAGCCATAGAACCAAAGCTGAAACCAGCACATATCTTTTTCAGTTCTCTCTTCCAGGAAGGTTTTTCCCTGTAGTTCACCAGATAAGGATGTCATCCCTTCAGGAGTCTTGGTCATCTCTGTGTAATGGGAAAATCTGTGTAATGGGAAATTCCAACTTCCACCCTGCTCTGGCCCATTTTGTATCTGCCTATTCTCTCAGGGCCTATGATGACCTAGGCTCTGGGCAGCCTGGGGCAAGGAAAATAGCCCATAAAAAACCCTAGATCCCTCCCTTAACCAGCAGGATTTTCTCTTTCTAATTCTATCCTTCAGGGATTTCCCTTACTTTCCCATCAGGTCAGCTGTGCATTAAGCAAAGATTTTTCTTTTTTATGGCTGAATAATATTCCTCCTTACATGTGTCAGTGTGTATGTTTTTTTTTTTATCCATTCATCTATCATTATATACTTAGGCTATTTCCGTGTCTTGGCTATTATAAATAATGCTGCAATGAACATAGGACTACAGTTATCTTTTCCAGAAAGTGATTTCATTTTCTTTGGATAAATTCCCAGAAGTGGAATTGCTAGATTATATAGTGGTTAATTTTTTTTAAAACCTCTGTACTGTTCTTCATAGCGGCTACACTGATATACGTTCCTACTGAAAGTGAACAAGGGTTACCTTTTCTCAACATCCTCACCCACACTTACTTCTTGTCTTTTTGAAAGTGGTCACTCTGACTGATGTGAGGTGATACAGTACTGTGGTTTTGATGTGCATTTCCCCCATGATTAGTGATTTTGAGCAACTTTTCATGTACCTTTGGCCATTTGTGTATCTTCTTTGGAAAAATGTTTATACAGATCCTCTGCCCATTTTTAATCAGATGGTTTGAGTGTTTTGTTTGTCTGTTTTTAGTAATGAGTTGCATGAGTTCTTTATATATTTTGGATATTAACCCCTTATCAGATAAGTGGATTGCAATTCAGGAGGTTGCCTTTCATTTTGTCAATGGTTTCTTTGGCTGTACAAAAGCCTGTCAGTTTGACATCACCCTGGTTGTTTATTTTTGCTTTTGCTGCCTTCGCTTTTGGTGTCTTCATTCTTAAAGACTGAAAAATTTTAGTATTTCAAAAGTTTCTCGAATATGATAGTGAAATGATAAAAGTTGGATTTGCACTTGGGGTGGAGCATCTCACCCAGGGGCCTCACTGCACTGCGGTGATCAGAGGATGACCACTGTCTAAGGTACTGTCTTCTGAGCATTGCCAGCCCAGTACCTCTTGCGTTTACTCTCCGCATCTTGAACACCTGCCAAGAGGCGACGGTGCTGGGCACAGCTTGGTTCTAGGGCACAGCCACAGCCAGGAACCTGTGTGTGAGCGTCACTCGTTTGGGTTGCCATCCTTCAGGTTTCCAAGCGTTTGCATTTGACAGGCGCTGACGCTGCTCTATGAGGCGAGCACCCCGACTTTTTTGCTACTCAGCAGCCTCATTGTAAAATAAGTTTGATATCTTTGAAATCAGAGTGTTAAAAAATGTTGTAAGTGTATAAAGTATTATCATCGGTATAATTATTAGGGAAATACCAGAGGAATAGAACATTTCATGTGATAGGATGTCTTCATTCATTTATATTTTATTTTTCAGTAGTTTCCTAACCTAAAAATAGCTCTGGCAATAGTTCTAAATAGTTAGTACTAGTTAACAAAAACAACTTTCATGTCCCTATGAATTTTAAAGCATAAAAGAAAAAACTTTAAACACTATAGAGGCCAAATGGAGGGGTTCTGTTTGGAGTAACATTTTGAAATATATTTGCAGACCACAAATGGACTGAATCCAAAAATGTACCAGTTCTTTTCTGCTTGTTGTTCAATACGAATGAGAGGCGGCGGTGTCTGAATGATGAGGCAGGTGCAGAATGAGTATCAGCAGTGGCTCTTTGGAAATCCGTCCTCCTTTTCATAAGAGTCAAGGATAATTCAGTCCTCTGACGTGAATAATATTAGCAAACATTTTTGAGAGCTTATCATTTTATGGATCAAGGTAATTCACATTATCACTGAATGACATGTGTCACTCTTTTCTAAATCTGTAACGAAATTAAATTATTTAATCCTCGATACCCCAATGCACTAGGTAATTTTTACTTCCATCTAATTGATGGCTGTGTTCAGAGAGGTAAAGGAATGTTTGCAAAGTCACCCAGCTGTGCTGTGTGGAGCTGGGTATGAACCCAGGCAGCTGACTCCCAAGCCCAATCTTAATTAACCTCTGGTTAGTCCCAGCCCCCACTGCCACCATCTCTGTCACATCGACTTCATCTCCTTGTTCTTGCTGCTGTCCCTTCTGTGAGAGCATTTGGAGTTCCCCATTTTCTGGGTACAAGAATGAAGGAAAATGAGATGTAGAAGAACATTTAAAAGCAAAGATTTTGGAGTTACACAGACTCCGACTTACCAGCTTTGGGCAATTGTTTGGACGTGTCTAATCTTCAGTGTAAAAAAAAAAAAAAACTCCTAAACTCAGTGTATAGTTACCTGACGAAGGACCCAACAAGGAGTGTCTATGGAATATTCGTCACTTGCCTGCATATTAAGCATCTAGTAGATGTTATTTATCATAATTATTCAAAACAAGGAAAGAAAGGACCTTGCATCATAAAACCAAGTGATCTTTTGGGGCTTGTAAGCATAGGCCATGTGCCAAGAAAACCCTATCTGTGCATGTCCACACCTGTCCACCACTTTCCAGTGAGCTTATGTCTGAGCTTCTTACCCGAAAGCATTTCCATCTCTAAGAATTTTCCCGTGCTGTGCCGGTGTTTCAAGGAACTTACATGTCAACCCCAAGAGAAAGATCTGAATTTCAACTCCTTTTGTCTTGGTTTCCTCAGGCCTACAGAGTTGATGAGAAGGCAGCGGAGCAGGCTCGGTGGGACGAAGCCTCCAAAGAAACAATCAAGAAAACCACCAAGCCCTGTCCCCGTTGCCATGTGTCAGTTGAAAAAAATGGTGAGTCTGGGCTTCACAGAAAGTGAGGATTTAATGAGCTCCCCTTGGAGAGCATTTGCTCTGTCATCCTAGCTGGTCAGAACCCTAGGCGGGCTTCATAACCGGGGGACTCAGCACAGGGACTTGGGAGGCATCTGGCCAGCCTGCAAATCTCAGTTCTCTCACGTCACGTTTCCTCACCTCCTAAACCACAAGCCCTCGCCTGTCATGCACAGATGCTAACAGCAGCTGCCCTTCAGTAGTAGACCCCATGGCACGATGCATACAGCACATGCTTGGCTCAGTGCCTGGCATAGAGAAAGCACTCAATAAACACTCACTGCCTTTATTTATTATTCATTTACATGTGAATAATATCTAAATTATTATTATTTCATTATCATTTAATTATATCATTTTAGTATAATGATATACTAACATATTTACAAATAATTGGTTTAATATATTATCATTTATTACAGATCATTTGTTATTAATAACAGTAGACACTGTGGTAAGTTGTCCATTCCTCTAACCAAACAAAAAGATGTTAAGGAAACTTCCCCGTCCTGTGTTTCCCACTGTCCCCGACGTGCTCTGGTGACTAGGGACACGCAGTGAGGAAAGGGGGATGTCGCCATGTCAGGTGAACTTGCCAAGCCACTCCTGCTGTTTCCCCCTCACAGACAACAGCGGAAACTGACGTGCACTGAACATTTACTGTAGGCTTGTCCTAAGTTCTCCACAAGTGTCAGATCATTAAACCTTCGCAGAAGTCCCACAAGGGAACTACTATTATTATTCCCGTCCACAATATAAATTCACAGATGAAAGCATTTCAGAATTCCTTTTGAAAAGAAATCTATTTCATTTTGTTGAACCAATTGGTCCCCAATTTTCTGGCCATAAAGCTTTTTCTTGTCACACTGATTCATATCCCTTTGAATTCTGGGACGCCCTTTAGGCTTCAGTTCTCCCTCCCTGCTGCACAAGACACAGTTAGTGTCTTTTGTTATTATGACACTTGGCTCTATCATTAAAATATACTTTACATGCATGAGTTTGTGAATAGGACTTTTCCTGTGGCCTCTCATAAATTACTCTCTAAATTTTAAGAATGTGAAGTGACAATTTGGAGATGCCCTGGATCCAGTGGCACTAACTGTAGTCAGTTCCCCAGGAGCCCACGTTCACATCCTACTTTGTGTGGGCTTACAGGCTGAGGGACTGGCACCTGTAGTTGGGTGGCTCTCCCTAACAGTACCCTAAACTCAGGGCAAGAAGGCCCAGCCTCCCTTCCTTGCACAGGCAGTCACACCCACCCCACTCCTACATGCTGCAGGCCATCGTGGCCATCGTATCGGGAGACTTGCAAGAGCTCTTAGAAAGAAGGACTCCCCTCCCCACTTTGCCCTAGTGGACAAGTGGCTCCATAATATGCTGATGCGTGTGGACAGGGAGACCGGCTGGGCTCCATGAGGCGCGTCCATGCTTGAGGGTGTTGTCTTCGTCCCCTGTGGACCTTCCCCCTGCTTTGATGGCTGCACTGGGTGCTCAGGCTGTCTGTCAGCGCTTACTGCAGCTTCTGGCTGCTCTGTGGCAGTGTTTGAAATCTAACAGTAGGCTGCCCCATTCAGAGTGTTTCTGACACCTCACAGCAACCAGTGTGAGGACTGCAGGGCTACCCACTGCCATCCATCCTGGACGTGCCAACCAGCTCAAAGCCAGCCCAGCCCAGAGCCCTTTCTAAATCGGAAATGCATGTGCATGTATGATTTAGTCAGCAGCTTTACAAAGATGAGAAATAAAACAGCTTTTCCCAGCTTCCCCCATTGAGTCTTAGCAGCCCCTGGTGTGTAGGCTACTAAGAGCTGGCTTCTCTAGAGTGAAACCTGGCAGTCCCATGATGGGCACTCAAGCCTCTCTTTCCTCAGATATGTCCTTCAGAAAGCCTCATTAATACAAATGAAGGAATGCCGACATCACCCCAGAGCAGCAGGAAAAGCCGTGACTCAGGCCAGGTCTTTAGCTCCGAATCAATGGTCTCTGGGAAAAGAAAGGAACTTACCCAGTGAGTCATTGCTATTCGTTTGTGTGCCAGACTGCTCCTAGAAAATGTAGTAGGTTGCACACACCTGTAAAGAGAAGACATTGATGGAGTCAGGGGAAAGAGCTTGCCTTGTTCTCATGCACTGAGCAATGTTCCTTAGGCAGCCAGAATGAGAGGCAAAGGGCCTGCACAAGGGAGGGTTTGCAGTGCTGGCAAGCATGGGCCAGTGTCCCATCTCACAGGTATTTAAAGAGTGTACATTGAATAATAAGAGACCATTTTGCTATTATCAAAGGTCAGGAATCTTGTCTATCTTCTGGGCCCAGAAAAGCACCTGCCAAATAAACATTTGTTGAATTAAGAAAAACAACTAGTAAAGGAGATAGACACATAAACAGATATCTCTGATAAAAATGAGAGAAAGCAAGCTAGCAAAGTGCAAGGCCTGGAGGTTCAGCTTCCTGGAAAAAAGGAACTTACTCAGTGAGTCACTGCTATTCCTTGCATGCCAGACTGCTCCAGCTTCCTGGAAAAGATGGTACCCATGCTGAGAACTGAAGAAACAGTAGAAATTAGGCAGTCAGGGAGGTGGGATAGAGGCCTTCAAGGCCGACAGTCTGCAGAGGCACGGAGTGCAAACAGCAAACTCTGATGCATGCAGGAGCCCAGCTGTTTGGAGTTCCTAGACGAGGCATGGCAGGAGCATACACTGAAGCTAGGTCAGAGAGAGAGAGCATAGGGCACTGAGGACATGAAGGGCTTGGACTTGATTCTGTAAGACAGGGATGCACTCCAGAGTATGAAGCAGGGAAATGTTGTTGTCAAATGTGTCTTCAAGTCAGACCCCATGGGCAGCCATGGACGATGGGCTTGAAGGGGTCCAGTGACTCATGATGTGGAACAGGCTCCTCGTCTGGTTATTTCTTCGAAATATTGTGAGGCGCCATAAATGGAAAGCACTAATTGTTCACTGAACATGTGTAACCAATGACCTGAAAAGCTGAAACTTTAAGCTTATTAATGATAGTCCAAAGTGTTTTAGAGCCAAGCCCTACAACAGAAAAAAATGTAGGCTCCACTGAGCAAGAGAAGCCACACACATTAGCTAGTTTTCCACCCCAGCTCAGGGCCTGTTTCATGTTCTTCTACATCCCACAAAAGCAGTTCTGTCTTCAGTAAAGCTCTAATGGTAACGAGGATTATTTTCACTTTCAACACAAGCTAAACGTTGGCTCCTCCTCCCAGAATCCCCTTCCATGCCTGCAAGTTTCTCCCTTCACTTCCCCTCAAACAGATGGGATTCTAGCTCCATTCTCTGAGCAGTAGGTGTCTGTTGCCAATTAAGGTTGTTCAAGAACTTCTGCTTCCATTAAATCCAACGGATGAGTTGTCGGCCTGGGCTTTTCACCGTCAGAGCCGGGGAGCCATATTTCTGAATCTAAATATCCACAAATTAGTATCAAGTTCTTGGTAACTTCTTGCTCACATTTACTTTTAAGCTGGCAAAGCTTTCAGAATTAGCCTCTGATGCCTCTCCATGTTACGGGATCCAGCATATGGCCTTGTATATATGAAGCCTCAGGAGGGAAAGGTTTAAAATGTGTATTCACGCTTACTATTCCTTTCTTCTTATACTGCTGTACCATTGTGATTCTAGTTTCTATAATAAAATTTTACTTGTAATGCTAGTATTTCACATCCATTAAGATTTTGGTATGATGGGAAACATAATGTTATTTTACCTTATAAGTATACAATCACTAAATATATTGAAAATTATACAATTCTATAATTAATCCTAAGTGGGAAATCTTAAGATAAAAGTATCATAAGTAAGTTTTTCCCTTTATTTTCCCCATCTTTATAATTTTTTTAATGATCTTTAAAACAGACCAAAAAGAAGTAGAAAAGTATGGGATTTTAAATGCCCTTAAGTTATCCTAAAACAAATGCCTTTAGTTACATATCAAAAATGATGTAAATTAGTGGAAGCTCTCATGCCAGGTTTCTAATAGTAAAAATGAGACAGTACTGAAGCCATTACTTGGAAAACTTGTCAGGAAAAAAAAATGGCTTAAGGTAATTGATAAAATTGGGTAACGGAGCACAACCAAAGTTAACATCAGAGTCAAGCACACAAACTTCTTTGGCCTGGATTATCTGGAAATTCAGTTCAGAAACAGTTCTCCCATATAATAGCATACAATGAACTCCCTCTTCACCTCACAGCAAAATGAGCGCCTGAGCTCCAGATTCAGATAGGAATGTAGTCAACGAGTGGGAGGGGCTGAGGAATCCCAACCCTGTTATGTGAAAGAAGGAAGATCGGCATCATTACAAATCCTGGTGAAATCTCAGTCTTCACCATTTAAAAGTCCTTGACCTTGAGAAAATTCTACAACCAAGTAATAGTCTCATTTCACAAGGGGATTTTGAGGAGTAAATGACCTATGTACTGCACCCAGCATTATTCATGTCTCTCTCTGTCCTTCTCATCTTAAATGAAATTTTGAACAGCATTAAGGAGCATATTCCTTATTAAATGCTTTTAATACTGCTGTCCCGACACCGTTTTATGAATTTTACCAAGCTACATCACATTAAGAAATGAGAAAGATAACTTATGATATATATTTACATTATTGTATATTAAATATATTAACAAATATTTAAATTATTAAATTTAATATATATTTAAATAAGAAATTGACCCCTGTCTGTGAAACACGAAGCATTTAACTCTAAATCCCATTTTCAGGAGAGTAAATAAATTTAGATTTACAAAATCTGTCCTCAACGACAGTGACATGCTTCACCCTCATTCGTTTCTCAGTGGATATCATAACTTTGTAGCTTGCTTGTGTGCTTTCTGATCTGTTTTCCCCAGTTCATATTCTGCCCTTAAATGGCTTGTGATGGTTCTCTTAGAAAGTTTCTAGAGGAGCGTGGTGGCATGGGAACGAGCATTTTCCAGGTGTTGCCTATATCCTTTGTCTGCCCACAGGAGGCTGCATGCACATGAAGTGCCCCCAGCCCCAGTGCCAGCTCGAGTGGTGCTGGAACTGCGGCTGCGAGTGGAACCGCGCCTGCATGGGAGACCACTGGTTCGACCTGTAGCTGCAGCCCAGCCCGGCGCCTGACCTGCTTGGAAACAAAGGGTCTAACTGTCATTTGCTAATTTTCCTTTCTCCAAACACACACACACACACTTCTTTCCAAAATCACAAAAACAGTTACAGGAGGAGCTACCACGATGCCTTTCATTGTATCCATGAAAATCAGCTGAGCTAACTGTGAGACCAGCAAGAAGTCTGCCCAGGCCCCAGCAATACAAAAATACCAGGGCAGAGGCAAAGTGTATGTCTATCTTTTGTATGGATTGTCATTCTTGCATGAACCCAAGTCAGGCTGGATTACTTGACAGAAAGGGAACTTTACAAGTAGAAAGGGTTTATATTTCCTGCATTTTACCTTCAGCAAATAATGGGAAGAAGCCATTGATGAAGTGAGAATAGTTTGAGGGACTCTTGTCGGAGGTTCTCTGTAAGATTGACTGCAGTGGATTCTCAGAACCATGTTCACAGCTTTAAGAGCAATGCTCTTATTTAATTTTTCAGGGCACATCTACTTCCAGAGAACCAAGCGCAATACTCAAAACTATATGTTTATCACCAAGAATTCTATCTTTATATATTGAATTGATGAAATATCAACCATGCATAAATCAGCTTGTCAACTGAGAGATTATGACCATTACCTTGAGAGTTAAATGTTTAAATTATGGGAAAGAAATAAAAACTTATGTTCTTTCATCCCATTTAATTATTTGCTATGTTAGAAAGATTGTTTTCCTGAAAATATTACAGAATCTTTAATTTGATTTTAAACACTCATTTTGCAACTTGGAGAATAAGCTAATGCATTTGACTTCACTGTAAATGTAATGGATAAAATCCCTGTAAAGGAGACATTTTTAGAAATGATTTCATAATGACTCTCAATGTTAACATAAATGCAGGTTATTAAAGCAGAATCTTAAAAGAAGCATGTCCAGGACTATCAAAATGATGGAAAGTTATGCTTTTTCGGCCTACTGGCTATGTTCCCCCAGTCTGCAAGCCCAGGGGGCTCTGCCCACCCCCTGGGTTACTTCAAAGAGACCCCTTTTCTCTAGGGCAGTAAAATCACTCTAGAATATTTCCTCATGTTACCATGGATTGAACGAGTTTTCATCTTTTTTTTTTTGAGGCATTCACAATTCATCAGTAAGAGATGTGCTTGCAGTAAGTGCCACAAACCTCATTGCCTTCAGCACAGAGAGTAAGCACTGGCGTTTGCACTTGGCAGCTCTCTCCTCGGGAAGACTTGACCCTAACTGAGGCATGAGTTCCAAAAGCATATGGGTCCCTTTTGGATTTAGGGACCCTGGAAATTAGGAAATCGGTTGCAGGGTTTTTGTACACATAGCCCCAGAAATTCTTGCTTGTGGAGAGAGTGAATGGCCTCCAAAAATTTCTCCAGGACATCTGTCCCTCCTTCCCTAACCATCCACCGAGACACTCCTTCCTGCTCTCCCTTGTCACTCAGAGGTGCTGCACCTCGGACTAGATGGGGTGCAGCAGCCCCGTGGGCTGTAACAACACCATGGGCTGCGCTCTTTCTTTCAGAAAGTGCAGCCTCCCCAACATGGCCCCAAGGCTGCCAGACGCATGTCAGGAAGCCTGAAGATGGAGTAGAGAACACCGGGGGCCTGTGTCTGTGAGCAGGAGCAGAAGGAAGGCCACCAGGCATGGGCCCACCTGTCCCAGTGGCTGGTATCGGCAATCAGTCTGGAGGCCACTCAGGGCCTGACTAGGACACCATCAAACCCAAGAAGCAGGGCTCCTTCCCCACCTGCCATGACAGAGTGGATGGCTTCCTCCATCATGCGGAACGCCAGTACTTTACACTACACTCTCAGTGCATTTGGTTTAATGATGTTGCTGGTATTACCTGCTTCCAAATAGGCAGGGTTCATTGGGCTGCCATGCCTGAACAAGCTTTGCTCCCATGCGGTCAGGCGCTGCAGAAGGGCCCCAGGCCCTGCTCTTTTCCTGGGAGTAGTCTCTTCTCTTTTTTTTCTTTTTCCAAAATAGAATACTGATTCTTAAAACACATTAAAGGGAAAACAAGCACTATAAATGAATGTGAATCAAAAACCACTGTAAATGAACACATTTGAGCACAAAACATATCAGAAGAATAGAAATAAAGCCTTTGCAGAAGAATATTTTTCTCTGAAATGTGTAAATACTTGACAATTGTATCTAAGGTTGTACTCAAATTGTCAATAAAAGCATCAAAAGAGCTTTGAGTCCATCTTTGAAGATGTATTTGTAATTAACACTAAAGGCGTCTGAGGGAAGCTAGTGGGGTCCTCACTAGTGGCCTGAGAGGATCGCATGGCGAGACAGTGGCCATTCATCCCAATGCTACACACCGGATTAACCTTGGTTGTTTTCTCTTTAAAATAAGGTGGTTTCCTTAAGTGCTATAAAATTTGCAAAGGCTCTTCAAAGCAAACCCTCATTCAAAAATCTAAATTACTTTCCTGCCTTATCAACAAACTTTTCTAATAAATGTGTAAAACAAGTTTGAGTTGGGAAAGACCGCAAGGCTTTTCTCTGTAACACTGTTGCAGGAAAGCTCTGTGGCTTGGCATTGCTCTCAGTGCAGGCTGTTGACACTGCGTCTCTCTAGAACTGTTTCTGTGGCCGTCTGTTGACAAGGAGTCCTGTGGGGGCGATCTGGACGGGGACGTTCTTGGACAGCTCCATACATACACTAGGCAAGCTGAGCCCCCGAGGGCCCCTTGGTGCCGAGCACCGCAGGAAATGCTCTGAGGAGGCACAGGGTTTCTGGGAGTGAGGCCCCAGTACTGAAAAACGCGGGTGAGCAAGCCCCCCACCACCACCTGTGTGTGAACTTCAGGGACAATAATAGCATCCACGGTGTCATGGGGTTGCCACGAGGACGAAGTAATTCATATGAAGCACTTGGGACAGAGCCTTACATACGTAGAAAGTGTTCCCTGTTATTAATAAGTGGACAAGTCGATGGAGCCCACCAACAAACAAAAAACACAAAACTCATGCAGATTAATTACAAACAAATGCCAGGAGTCCACACGGTAGTGTACAACTGCACAGTGATTTCATGGTACAGGCAAGAGACTGAGGTGTGCTGGACTGTCTTCTGCACAGTCCCAGAAGTTTTCCTATAAAGGCAAGTTGCCAGCTGTTTGATGGGCTTGAAGGGACAAGATCTAGCTGTCCTATAAATGATGTCCAGGGTGCAAATTAAAGAGTTGATATCATGAATGGAAATGAATAAGCACAGATGTGGAATGCTTATTTGAAAAGAAGAGCAGATCTGGGGAAGCCCACATTATTGGGCGTGAATGTGCCCTGCCATGCGCTCTTGCGGGGCCCTTTCTGAGAGCATTGGGAGTATCCGGGTCAGTTTTTAAAAGAAAACCCTATTTCAAAAAACACTGAGCCTATCCCCAACTTACCCACTGTGAATAAACTGTCCAACCACAAATATTTAAGAACTTTTGCTTAAATTTGAATAATCATGCACAAAAAGGTGACAGCATCATCTGGGAAGATCCATTTGGCACACAGCATGGTGGCACTGCCTCAGTGGGCCGTCCCTAATCTCATCCTCTGATGCAAACGCTGAGGGAATCAACTTTGTCACTGAGTGAAAAGGTGACTAGACCCAGAAGACTGACTCACATTGACCCAACTCATAAGAGAGAAGGTAGGAAACCTAGGATTTCAATTTATTTTTACAATGAGAAGTTCACCTGCTTTTCACACTATTTTCCACCTGCCTGGAACTGTTTCTTTACAACCCTCCCCTGCCCACTTTGACTGACCAACCTTAGGTCTCCCTCCAGAAACCCTTCTCTAACCATACTGGTCTGCATTAAGGGCCCTTCTTGTATGTTCCTAGAGCTGCACCACTTCCCAGATCATAGCTGTGTGGTGTTTTCCCATCACCAACAAATTTTCCAGTTCTCCAGGCACCAACTGGATGTCCTACAAGCCAATTCAGTTCTGACAGTAACTGCCTGGAGGAGATGTTAGACTCCACAGGGTTAAGGGCTCAGCCCCACAAGACTGTCCCATTTCAGACACTTGTCACAAGTCCCAGCTTGCTGCCCATATTTCTGACCAACTGGCTGTAAATCAGGAGTTCCCATGAGCCCCTCCTCAGGTTCAATGACTCACTAGAATGGCTCACAGAACTCAGGAAAACACTTTACTTACTCTTACTAGGTTGTTATTAAGAATTCAGACTCAAGATGAACCAAAGATCAGAGATGCCAAGAGCAGGTATGGGAAGGGTGTGTGTGGAGCTCCACCGCCCTCCCAGCACTGCCACATGTCCACCAACTTGGAAGCCCTCTGAACCCTGTGTTCAGGGGTTTTTATGCTTTCATTAAGTAGGCATGACTGATTACATCATTGGCCATTAGTAATCTTTTACAGCCCCTCTCTCTTCCTTAGTGGTCAGGGTTTTTCTGGCAAGCAGCTCCCCTCCCGAAGCTCGCTAGGAGCCTCACACCCACTCATTAGCATACAAAAGACACTCTTCACTCAGAGATGCCAATGGTTGTAGGAGCTGTGTGCCAGGAACCAAAGATATATTTCTTATACTTATTCATATGTATTGTACTTATTTATATTTCATGTATCTATATCACAACCCATTGTATGTATAACACTTTAATCACTTCCTCATCTCTATCCTGGAGGAGCAGATAAGGAAAACATAACTATTAAACTCACCTTCGTACCCACAGACCCTGGCGCCAGGTACCTACCTGCCACATATCAGGCTCCATAACTAGGGACTGCATTTTTGCATTCTGAGCAAATCTACTTGGGAAAATCAAACACAACAAAAAGCACATTGTTGAGCCTAGACTCAGCTCAGTGGCTTAGCTGCATGCTGCTGACCAGTATGGCCTGGGCACAGAGGCCAATTTCCATTCCATCGCCTGACACAGACCAGCCTCTGGTCTCCCATCACATCGGGTAATTTACCTCTAAGAGTTTCTGAGATGCATGGGCAGTGGCTTCTACCCTTGAACTCCATCATGACAGCATTGCCCTCCTCCCCCCAGCGCCCCAGGTGACCTCACCTGCAGAGTGGGTGGCCCTGAAAACCCTCCAGCTGCAGGAGCCAAGACAAACTTCCCTGTGTTACCTTTTGCTATGGATGGATTTTCATCCACAATTCTTGGATTCTTCATCTGAAACTCAGAATGACTTTAGTGGCATTTTTGAGAGGTGTTATTTAGCATCAAATCTCCACTTGGTATTTTTTTCCTTGTAAAGTTTCCCTTATGGTTTTCTTTGTATTACAAAATAATTATGTAACATGATTGCATAATTATTAAAGTAAAAAAGGCAAAAAGATAAAAACCATCATCTAGAAATATTTTGCATCTTATTAACTTCCACTTAAAAACATATGAAAAATCATGCTCAGTGAAATAAGCCAGGCAGAGAAAGACAAGTACCAAATGATTTCACTCATCTGTGGAGCATAAGAATAAAACAAAAACTGAAGGAACAAAACAGCAGCAGACTCGCAGAACCCAAGAATGGACTAACAGTTACCAAAGGGAAAGGGACTGGGGGGTGTGGGTGGGAAGGGAGGGAGAAGGGGAATAAGGGGCATTACACATAACCTGGGGTGGGGGGTACAGGGAAGGCAATATAACACAGAGAAGACAAGTAGGGACTCTATAGCATCTTACTACGCTGATGGACAGTGACTGCAATGGGGTATGTGGTGGGGAATTGATAATGGGGGGCATCTAGTAACCATAATGTTGCCCATGTGATTTTATATTAATGATACCAAAAGAAAAAAAACATATGAAAAACATCTCTTCATGTCAATCAGTTTCTAAAATGACAACTTTCCAAGGCTTTGCCATGGTCTACTATACACTAGTTGTGTTAATAAGTGTTTCAAGTTTCCAAATCTAATTCAAAAGTGTGTTTTTCATGTAGTCATTAAGTGGTTTGGAGATGAGAACTTGGGCAACCCAAAAAGATGATCACAATAGAATGGTGAGTGAAAAGATGTTTACAAAATTGTATGTGTGCTGTAATTGCAATTACTTAAAAAATTAAGAAAAAATGATTGGAGTACACATTACATGCAGTTTGCTATTTAATAAAGGTAAATTTTATTTGATAAAATTATAGGTACATTTTTACTTATCTCTACTTTCCACATATTTTTGGCAGTGTGAAAATATATATAACTCTATAATGAAAATATTTTTTTTTAATTTCCCATGAAAATTAAAGTAGCTCAACTGCATGCAGCCAAGACGTGAAGATTTTCCAATCAATAATTTTGTTCTTGAACTACCTGAACTCTACTAAAATGATAACAAAACAGTAAACACACTTCACTGCTTCTATCGAAGGAATCTTGCCAAATGAATTTGAAGAAGGTGGACTAGGAGAAAATGAGTTGGATTTAACATCAAAGGAAGGTGTGATTCTGCCTCCAGCCCCAGAAAGTGCATCACACTCCAGAATTCCTCGCCAGCCTGCTCAGCCCGTGCGACAGCCAGCCTTCCCGTGCTCCCAGGACCCGGCTGGCTCCCTGCAGGTGGAAGGACTCCTATGCATAAGAGTGCCAGGGAACGGGCTAACATGCCCATTCAAGTAGCCACTTCTGTCTTACACTATGAAAGAAAAAGGTTTCTATGTTTCTGATTTCCCCCTCAAAAAAGCACCTTTCCCAGCGTAAACATGATCAATGTCAGGAAGCTGTACTAATCCACCTGCAGCTCACAGAGGGAGAAAGAAGTGAACAAAAATCAGATCCATGCTGCCGTGCAGAGGGGGATGACCCTACTTTGTCCATAAGCGAGGGGAAATAGAAACCTTTTTTATGTGAAGTAAAAACCTCTTCTGTGAAGTAAATCAAATAAATTGAATAAATTCATTTTGATTTTTTAAAAAGTTTGCCAACTGGGCCAGGCTTGAGCAGAGAGCAGCTGCAGAAGGCCGGGCCCGCCCGCCAGCGCAGGCCTCTGCCTCAGGTCAGCTCCGTGCCTCTCTCTGCCTCATCCTTCTGCAGCCTGCCTCGGACAAATTTCCCTGATCCTTCCTCAAACCAGACTAATGCAGAGGCCAACATCTCCCACACTGAAATGTCTCCCAGAGGAGTTGATCCCTCTAAGAACAGGACCAACGGAAACCACCCCAAGCCCTTGATACTCACAAGGGCCCTAGCACACGGTATTTGAGAACCCCTAAGTGCTGAAATACCTCCCAGCAATGGCAGCCAGCTTTATTGTCGGGACCATTTGTCACTATGGCATCGGGTGTCCTGAGTTCACCGGCGTTCTGTGCATTTACTACAGCAGAGTCCCCGCTCTGCGGCCTGTTCCCTGCAGTGACCTCTGGTGGTCTCTGAGGGGGCATGCTCCTCCCAGACAAGGCCTGCCCTGCCTTTCTGCAGCCCCTCCCACTGCCGACCCTTTGCAAGGCAGCCTTTCTTCCCTGGCCAACCTATCACCACATTCTCCATCCCCCATCCTGGCTTGACTGTCTCCACAGCGCTCACCTGTATCTGGACAGATCATGCATTTCCCTTAGTTACCCGCCTGTTACTGCGTGAGGGCAGGTCACTGTTGCACCTGCCGATTTATTATATGATTAGAGAACCCCGGTCACCGATCAGCAGCCAAGGTGCTCGCTCCCACCGCCCCACTGCCCACCCGCCTACAACCTACGCAGAGGCCTGACCTATGGACTTGTACCAGATGGTTAAACCAACTCTGTCTTACAGATGATGGGAAACCACTAAAGAAATTCTCGAGGGGAAATGTGTGTTTTAGAAAGACCAATCCACAGGAAATAGTGAAGGGGGAGTGAGACTGGAGAAAAGCGATTCTTTTCAAGGCTCTGGAGAGTGGAGGGGAGAGGAGGGTGAGGCCGGGACAAGGGCCCCAGAGAGGAGGTATGCAATATGCCGGTATATATACTCAGGCTTTGCAATCCTGCCTCATGGATCCAGGAGCAGAAATGGGATGTGAACAGGAAACTGATGAAATCTAAACAGTCTGTAGTTCAGTTAATAGCACTGAACCAATACTAATTTTTTGTTGGGTAATTGTGCATGGTTATGCAAGATGCTAAAATTAGGGGAAGTTAGGTAAATATAGAGGAATGCTCTCTGCATCTTCGTAACTTCTCTGAAAGTTTAAAATTATTCCAAAATCAACAGATTAAAAAAATTTTAATATGGAATTTGGTAATCAGATTGACAAATGAGTTTGGCAGATGGAAATCAGGGTGAACCTGGGGGTTTTCTGGATGGCTGTGGGGCTGGTGTCCCATAAGCCAGGAGAGAGCACACAGGAGCAGAGCTTGGGGTGGGAGAGATGAGCTCCTCATGCACCTGGTTGAGCTGGACATGCTATGAACCTTCCAGCTGAACCTCAGGAGAAACAACCCAGAAATACATTTTACATAGTTCTTTGTTACCTATAAGTCATTTTTAATAAACAGACTCTCAAAAATAATCATTTTGGATACTTTCAAATGGCAAAGAAATGATTAAAGAGAATCATTGTTAATCTATTTGTACAAAACTAGAAATACCTCTCTAGTTCCTTGTTATGCAATATTTTAAACTAAACTTTCTCCTTCTAAATCAGTATCTGATTAGGAGCAAATGTGTGATTTAAGTGATAAGGGAGAAGCTATGACTCAGGGCCAGCAGGGAGTGTAGAGTCCCATTGGATCAATTCAAAAGAAGATTTAGGAAAAAACAAGCAACCCGTAGGAATTATGTTTACATCACATGTGGAAAAAAATGAGGAGGTTGGGGAAGGGAGTTTGGAAGATGCATGAGAGTTTCTCACCTGGCTTTTCAGAGAAGAGACTCAATCCAGATTGTCTAGTAGTGAAAAATGTGGTTAAAAGAACATAGTCTTGACCTTTTAATAGTTAATATTTCTTAATATTCTTAACATAATTTCTTAGTATCCAGGGCAACTTTTGGTAACAAATGCAAATATATCTTCTGAAAAAATGTTTGTAGAACTTTAGCAGTCCATTCAGCTTCATTTTTTATTCTTTTCCTTCTGTTAGGTTCACATGAGACAAAAATATTTCACAAGAAAAGAGTGTATGTATACTATGATTCCCTTTTTATAAAATGAAGTCAGACTTCTTTGTGTTTATATTTACCACCTATTAATCTTTCCATCTGTACGCTTGGTGGAGACTGATGATTGGAATGAAGCTTACAGGAAACAATGCTGACTTTTTGGGAGTGGTGAGATTTGGGGTGATTTTTCTTTTCATTGTGCTTTTCTCTAGTACTTGAATTTTTTATAACAAAGAGGCATTATTTTCACAGAAAAAAAACAAAAATCATGACAAGAGAGAGAAGGCCAACTGAACTCTACAGACCAGCCTCTTTTGTCAATATGTATTGGGGATTCTTAAAAGGCTCCCAGGGAAGGCTTGGCCACGCGACAGTGCCCACACGGGACCCTGTGGGCAGACAAGAGGACTGTGTTCATGGTGTTCAAGGCATCCTGCTAAAGTGGAACATCCATCTGTTGGCTTCAGTGAGTCCCGGTGGATCTGATTAGTGAGTGAACTGTCACCAGGGCCTCTGACTCAGATGGAGGTGTGCAGGGTAACCGTGGAGACCAGGTACTGTTAACAGAGGGCTTCCTGGGGATCCGTTCCACTGGACAATATATTATATAGACTTTCAGACCACAAAACAACCTCCAGCTGCAGGATTTCCTTTCCCAGCTGCCTTGCTGCATCTCTGCATTAATACTCATTAGTTGTATTCATTAGTAGCTTATCCTGCTGAGACAGAGCAGGGTTAGGGCCCCTTAAAAGCAAGTATGTACAGTCAGAGCAGTGGAACAATATGCAAGGAAGCCCTCACCAAAACTCCAGGTTAAACATTAAGCTCTAGAGTCATTTCTTCAGTGAGATCAGTTAATATTCCCCAAATAAAGAAAAGTAGCCTATGTTTTTTATTATGCTAATCATTTGTAATCATGTGTAAGATTCACTTTAGCATGCCAAAAGGCCCAGGCCTATGTGCTTGCTGTTTTTCCTCCTTTAAACTGATCAGGTGATTTGCAACCTGGGCAATTAATAATGGCAAGCAAGCCCAGCCATAAACAACACAGTAAAAGTGAGAAAAATTCCATCTTAAATTACCTTTTAAACTCATTAGCAAACAGACAATAATTCAGCCCACCTTGAGGGCAGGGCAGGCAGTCTTGACTGATGATTGATAGGCTCCCAGACCAAAAAGCTGCTATTCTGGGAAAGAAATCTGCAGTAAATTTCTTATGTTAATTTTGCAGAATTATCTGGAACACTGATGAGAAAAGAAACTTAATGTTGCCTCAAGGATAAACATTCTAAGACCACTTAACAGGTCCACACCCCTAGCCCTTTATTACATTATAAACCCCCTAGACAGTGCACAATCACAGACTCTTTTGTCATGCCAGGGGCTCTGTCCTCTCACCTCCTGTCTAAATAAAAGCCTCTCCCTTGCTCTCCTACTTTGAGTGTTTGTGAAGTTCATTCTTTGACTCCATGAACAAGAACCCTGGCATCACTACTATATGTGCATGAGCTAAATTATTTACATATAGTCCAGAAAACTGGATCCCTATATATGCATTATAACTTAGATGTGGACATTTTAAATAAAATCTCTATAGACAGCATATTAAGAGAACTGCCAAGTACAACAAAATTTTAATCCCATAAATTTAAGTATATAGTAATATTGAAAAATTTATAAATATAGTGTTTTACAATACAGGCAAATTTATAATATGAAATAATCTCATTTGATGGCAAAAAGACATTTGGTAAATCTCCATTCTTACTGAACATCAGACACTTAAAAAACTAAAAATTCAAGGATGCTTTCTGAGTTTGGTAAAGAAATGACTCACTGGTGGAACCTATAGGCATGCTCATTAAATTTAACCCTCTTTAAAATTAAGAAACATTATCGTGACATTATTTACCCACCCATCTATTCCCCTCTCTTCCTAACAGACCTTGTTTTTTTCCCATTATCCACTCCTTTCCTATTCAGCCCAAAGCCTCAGGAGGAAGGTGGCCAACCTCAGAGAAATAAAAACGTATATCCAGACAAAATTTTGTACATGGATATTCAGAGCAGTTTTATGCATAAGAGCAAAAAGGCAGAAACAAAACCATATACACCAACTGATGAATAAACACAATGTGCTATGCCCACAGATTAGGAGATGACTTGTCCATAAAAAGGAATGAATTACTGATACTCATTACAACATAGATGAACCTTGAAAACATAATGATGAAAGAAACCAGACACAAAGGCCTCATACTGTAAAATTCTATTTCTATGAAACTGTCCAGAATAGGCAACTCCACAGACAGAGAAAGTAGGCTGGTGGCTGCCCGGACTCGGGGCTTGGGGGAGGAGGGAGCCACTGACAATGCATTTCAGGGGTTCTTTTCGGGGTGATGTAATGTTCTAAAGTTGATTTTGGTGACATGCACAACTCTATGCAAATACCAAAAGCCACTGAGTTATACACTTTAATAGGTGAATTGCATGATTTGTGAATTATATCTTGATAAAGCTGCTACCAAAAAAGAAAGAAATGGGAGATGGAGAAGTAGATAGCGCATATATGACTTTGGTCTTTTGTGGGACATGGTGGTAGGGGGAGAGATAAAGGATCCCAGTGACGTGTTTGTTTTAAGATAGGGCAGGAGCCGGTACAATGCAGGGGGAGTTAAAAGATACAGAGTTGCAACTGAATGTTCTAGAAAAGAAAAGATAGGGTTTGCACAGGGAGGACTGGCCTCAAGGAAGAAAGCCAAGAGGACTCACATTGCTCATACTGCCTCCATTTAAGAAAGGCAGTGTTGAAACTAATTCTGCTGTTCAAGACAAGGCAGGCCCGGGCCGAGATGGTGGCTGGAGGCTACGCCTGCCCAAAGGACGCTCCATGCAAGACAGCGGCCCGACAGACTGGGAGAGACGCCCCCTAGTGAGAAGTCCGGGAAGCCAGGGAAGGGGGCCGTGCTCAGAGCACAGCTGGAGATGGATCCCTAGAAGGGCACGCACCCCCTGTTCTCTCCGAGCCTCCTCCACGAGGGCAGAGAGAACAGGAAATAGGAGCAGGCATGGGGCCCAGGTCTTAGTTCAGTTCCATCGAGCATCGGTGGTGGGTGGTAAACACTGAACAGGTAGGTGCCCACATGAGGAAGAACAATTAACAAATCAATTAACTGCATTTTATGTACATTTCCGGTCTCAACAACCACTCTTCAAATGTGGTCTCTTGCCTCCATGAAGCTATAGAAATATCAAGAGAGCCTGGCCTCCTGCTATAAATTGAAACACTCTTCATTTTTTCAGCGCTTAACTTTAAAATAATTTCCTAACAATTAACTGTAATATTACACATTCAAAAGAAATAGAAATCTGAGTCTCCTAACACTCACTCCTGTAATCAGTTGGTATTCAGGGAAAAACCTGGGGCCACCCTCAGTGTGGAAATCAGAACAGCATGTCTTTACCCATTCAACAAATACACCTTGACTTGAATCAACTGTGTTTGAGAAGGAAAATACATAATTAGATATAATTGTTAATGTTATAATGTCCCTGCCGCTGGAGTTTTTCTCTAATAAGGCAACCTCACCATTCTGCCTACACATGTACAAAGAACGGGTGGAAGAAAGACAAAGGTGTTCCCCAACTGCAGGAAAAAAATACGATGCGGGGCTGTAGGTCCATGAAAAACATTTTTAAAACCACTTTTAATGAGTTGGAAAAGAATGAGTTCATAAGTAATTGAGCTCATAAATTGTTTCTAGTTCAACAGTCTTACTTGCTTAAGCTCCCTGGGGGAGAGAATTACTGGGTTCATATGGGAGGGTAGTGGTAGAAACCTGTGGAAACAGGAGATGAGCAGGAAAGGAACGAACCAGGAGAGCATCAGGCTGTCCAGTGTGATGTCAAGGGCCTAAAGAGAGGGGTGAGGGGGCTTGCAGGGCAGAGCAGACCACTCCCCACCATGACTGGCCCGTGTCTAAATGTTTCCATTTGATCCTCACAACAGTTATCACACACATACCTTTTTTTTTTTTTTTTGCAGGAAGACATCTCCATTTTACAGCAACAATGACAAAGATAAACACGAATTAGCACTTTTCACATGCTAGGTCCTGGGTTAAAAGATGTACCTGCACATCTAATTCTTCTATCAACCCCATCAGGCAAGTAATGATATTTCCCCCATTTTACAGCTGAGGAAACAGTTTTGCACAGAACCGTTTTTACACTCCCATTTTACAGATGAGCAGAAATGATTTCACAGAGATGTACCACCAGCCACTCTCTGTGGAAGTCATTTGGTGAAAAAAGACAGCAGATCGTGGTAAACGAATAGACAGGAGGGACGAAGATGGCCCCTGAGTCATGAGTATAGACACCACTGACAAAACCCGGACCGGTGAGGAGGTAGACAGCACCTCATCCAGGGCCAAGGAGGGCCGAGCTCCTCCACGTTTATCCGAGCTCTATAGATGCACCCACAGCTCCCTTGTAATGCTCCCACACACACACCATAGGCTCCTGGTGAACTGGCCCCTCCAGACTCACCAGGCATGGTTTTCCCCCGTCTCTGAAACGCCACAGCACCTCCCATTTCTCTTCTGAAGCACACCCGGTTCTGCCCTAGGATGCGGCTCTTCACCGCCCACACTCGTTGGTCACCACACTGGAGACCAGCGCTAAGAGTTAATAACCTTGACTGCCACCCCCGCCCACAGCCCCGAACTATCTGTGGTGCACAGCAGGTGCTTACTGTTTCATGGGTGGGTGAGTGCGTGAGTTAGGTTTGGTCCCCTCACCTAGCTGCTATGTATCCATACCATTTAGCTAAAAATGAATGAGAAAGTATGCTTTGAAAGCATGTGAATGGAGATCATAAAATTTCCATGACTTGGAAGTTTTTTATCCCATTTAAATAAAAAAGCTCATGCATGTGATTGATTGAACTTCCAGGTTACAAGTCTGAGAACTCAGCATCTGCGCAGAGGGAGGCAGTGCCGGACAGCACCTGGGAAGGGGTCCATCCCAGGCTTGCCACACACCCCCTCTCGGGCCCTCAGCTGCTCAACCAAACCCAGGAGGGCCCTGGTGGAATCTGTGGGACCGCGGAAGGACGAGTGAGACCCCGGGCACCCTGAGACGCAGCGGAGTCTGCCTCCAGGATGTGCTACCTGCATCATGCCTGCTGTGAATAGTAGCATTAGTTATGCCTGACTTTGCCTGAGTCTTAATTGGACTGGGTAATTTCACTCCTTCATCCCTCTGTTTTTTCATCAATAAAATGGGGGCAATGGTAACTGCCACATCTTCCTCCTTGTGTTACGAAAATACAACTAGGTTTGAAACTATTCAAGACAGTTGTGACAAGACGTGTGCAATAGTCACAGATGATCCCCCTTCTCACTTGCACCCCAGAATCAGGTGAGAGGGTCCGTGAACTCAGAGTGAAAAGGTCAGACAGGAACAGTTCTCTAAAGCCACTTGCCAGCTCACCAATCGGTCATGTTTAAATACCCATGCAAACTCCTGTTGACACACCTGCCTGTGAATGGACACTACTCCCTCTGACACAAGATTTCCCGACCTCAGCACTGCTGACATGTTGGGCTGGGTGAGTCTCCATGTGGAGGCCATTGAGCAGCATCCCCGGCCCTAGGCACCAGATGCCAGCGACAGTGCCCTCCCTGTCACCCCCTGTTGTAACAACCCAAACACCCCCATGTCCCCTGGGGAGCAAAGTCACTCCCTGTTGAGAATCACTGTCCTACGGTATTGCACGTTTCGGGAAGTTATTTCACTGGCAAATCTTCCTTTCAAATTCCCCATGTGTGCACACCAGGAGAGTTTTACCTAAACTCATGGATGCACGCTGTTTTTGCATCCAGCGGCAGTCACCTGGTGCCCAGCGGCGTAATTCCTGTGGGAAGATGTGCCCTGGGGTGAGCACTTTTGGAGAAAGTCTCAGGTTGTTCTGGTAGTGAATTGTAAACAGCTCTTAGCTGCAGGAGAGATGGCCTCAGAGCATAGGTAAGACATATAATCCAGGCGGTTCAGGAAAATCTTGAACTCCACACACTGTATTTTGTCTGTGGATGTCAGAGTCCATCCTCGAGTAGCCACCATTTCTTTCTAGTACCTGTCAAGAATGTTCAAGTTCACGTAACATAAAAGCTCAATGTCTCAGAAGTGAAATAACAAAATTTGGGTTTCTGCTTTCCCCACCAAAGTTTTGAGTTTTCAACCCTATCACACCTCATTTGGGGAGTTTCTAATTGCTATTAAGATTGTCTGAAAATGAGAAAAACGCTATGTACATTACTTGTATAATTAAAAATAGGCTGTCAGATACTCAGTATTTCTATATCAAATCATGTTCCCACATAAAAAATGATGTCTCAAGTGCAAAATTCAGCCACATGACCCTTTTCCTACACTATTTTCACAATACCAACAGGATTACAGTTTCTATTATTCAAAAGTGTGTCACTTTTTTTTTTACATAGTTGGCAAAAACCTACAGAATATAATTCCCTGTCATCAGTAGCCCTTTCTGTCTTAAAGAGCTGTGTCTTCCACTCCACTTGAGGGGTTGAAATAAAACTTCAATCTGCTGGAGTAAACAACGGTTCTCCTTTGGATGTAAGCCCAAACTTGGTTTCCTCAGTTCTTCATCTGGGAAATCAGATGATAGACACAGTGGAGTTTTGTCCCTTTTGTCATTTCTGAAACACAATAGACTATTTATGGCTCATACATGTTTCTCACTTGTCTGAGAAACACGGGAAGAAAAAACACAAAAATAAACAGTGTGCACAATTCCATCTGCTCCACGTTCAGGAAGTGTACGTGCGTGGGAGCGGGCTTGCGTCAGGAGCTGTGAGTCCATCATCCCTTTGGGCCTTATTTCCGGCCTCCACGGGGGGTGATTCGGTTGTATTATTTGTACACAGCACAGCCCTAAAAACACTCATCAGCTACTTGAGCTGGTCCTCAGCCTGGGAAACAATCACTCATTCCAGCCCTGGAAGAAAAAAGTTGATCCTATTGGATTTATTGAGAAATATGCTGGTCTCCAAAGTGGCCTTCCCTTGCTAAGGAATTCCTAAGGGTAACATTAATGAGACATTGCTTTTTGCCACATTCTCTGGCCTGGGAATTTAACCAGGTGTAATCAACGATGCCTTGGATGTTCCTCTAATTCTAGGGGAACAATGTCAAACTTGGCTGCATCCTTAAAAAAGACCCAGTAGGGTTCTTGCTGGGCAGAATGCACATTCACCTCATTCTCGTCTGTGTTGGGCATCTCTAAGTATCTTTTGACTTTTCTCCTTCCAGAATCTACGAAAAGAAAAATCCAGCATATGCACTGCTTCGTGTTTTCTCTAATATAAACAGTCAATCTCACAGGTAAAATCCTTGCTCTCTTTCTTTCTCTCCTTTTGTTAGCCCATCTCCCTGGTCCCTTCTCAGGTTTCCTTCCTTTTTACTTCCTTAATTCAACTTTACTTCAACCCGCTGTCTGCCAGGCACTCTGCAGGTGCTGAGGGTGCAAAGGAGAGCACACTGCCGTCCGTAGCCCAAGGAGCACAAACCCAAGGGCAGTCAATAGGATGCACAAACCCACAGACCAAGGTCAAAGGCAGAGGCAATCATTCTAGAATTTTGCACTTAAAAAAGACAATTTCTCACAGCTTTACCGTGTGTAAACCTTTTAAGGATGGCCACAGACACTGGGTATTTTATAACTTTGACTTGGCGTAAAATTGGTGCAGCAACATAAACTTTGCTTTCCTTTACAAGGAAGACTGTTCCAGCCAGAAAGCATCATGGAAATTTGCAACACACAAACAAACATGAAAAGAAAATCTCTTGATAAGAAATATAGGGAATACCTTTCTGAGAGAAAGAATATTTCATTAATGGTATGTTAATCCTTATCACCTACCACGTGTCTAATAAATGTGTCTTGTATGAATGCCTGGGTAAATGACTACATTTTTCCCTGAACGTGCAAATAAATGCCTGTATGTCTTAAGTCTTGTCCTTCTATCCTTGGGCCTCATTCTACCTTAGGCAAGCCAGAACTAGAATAAAATGCATGCTGTAAGATCCAGCTCTCAAACTAGATAAAGATAATAAGATTAAAGAAATATGTCCTTGCTTCACTTTGAAAAAAACAGGCATGGAGATTTTTCCTGTATATTTCTTTTTTTTTTTTTAATGAAAAGATCTAAACGTACCTGTGTTTAAAAACAACACATATGGTTAGAGGTCATAGGAATAGCAATCATTTATCAAGTACATATGTGCCAGGCACTGTGCTAAAAATTTCACACATACAGTCTCATTTTGCCTTTCTCTTTCAGCCCTCGGAAAGCGCTGACTTCATCTGACCAGGAAGAAAAAGACCCTTGAAGAGAAAGACTTGTTCACAGTTGCCCAGCTAGAAAGTAGCCTCACCTGCTTTCTTGGAGTCCAAATTCTGAGTTCTTACCCACCTCCCTGTACAGGACAGTACCTGGAATAGCACTTGGTTCAGATCAGTGATTGTCAGTGCAGAGATTTGTTTCACTGGTCTCCTTAGCTACGACATGAATGCTTCACCCCAGCTAAGAAGAGTTTATGCTGCAGGATTATTTGCCCTCCCAATTTGTCAAGTTTAGTCAATTGGCTTTATTTTCTTTTTAGTTTCCAACTTTTTTTTTTGGTATCATTAATATACAATTACATGAGCAACATTGTGCTTACCAGATTCCCTCCGTTATCAAGTCCCCACCACATACCCCATTACAGTCACTGTCCATCAGCGCAGTAAGATGCTATAGAATCACTACTTGTCTTCTCTGTGCTATGCTGCCTTCCCGTGTCCCCCCTCCACTACATTATGTGTGCTAATCGTAATGCCCCTTATTCCCCTTCTCCCTCCCTTCCCACCCACACCCCCCAATCCCTTTCCCTTTGGCAACTGTTAGTTCATTCTTGGGTTCTGTGAATCTGCTGCTGTTTTGTTCCTTCAGTTTTTGCTTTGTTCTCATGCTCCACAGATGAGTGAAATCATTTGGTACTTGTCTTTCTCCGCCTGGCTTATTTCACTGAGCATAATATAATACTCTCTAGCTCCACCCATGTTGTTGCAAATGGTAGGATCTGTTTTCTTCTTATGGCTGAATAATACTCTATTGTGTATATGTACCACATCTTCTTTATCCATTCATCTACTGATGGACACTTAGGTTGCTTCCATTTCTTGGCTACTGTAAATAGTGCTATGATAAACATAGAGGTGCATATGTCTTTTTCAAACTGGGCTGCTGCATTCTTAGGGTAAATTCCTGGAAGTGGAATTCCTAGGTCAAATGGTATTTCTAATTTTAGTTTTTTGAGGAACCTCCATACTGCTTTCCATAATGGTTGAACTAGTTTACATTCCCACCAGCAGTGTAGGAGGGTTCCCCTTTCTCCACATCCTCACCAGCATTTGTTGTTCCTATTCTTTTCTAAGCTGGCCATCCTAACTGGCATGAAGTGATATCTCATTGTGGTTTTAATTTGCATTTCCTTGATAATTAACGATGTGGAGCATCTTTCCATGTGCCTGTTGGCCATCTGAATTTCTTCTTTGGAGAACTGTCTGTTCATTTTCTCCACCCATTTTTTAATAGGGTTATTTGCTTTTTGGGTGTTGAGGCATATGAGTTCCTTATATATCTTGGATGATAACCCTTTGTCAGATATGTCATTTACAAATATATTCCCCCATACTATAGGATGCCTTTTTGTTCTGCTGATGGTGTCCTCTGCTGTACAGAAGCTTTTTAGCATGATGTAGTCCCATTTGTTCATTTTTTATTTTGTTTCCCTTGCCCAAGGAGATGCGTTCAGGAAAACGTTGCTCATGTTTATATTCAAGAGATTTTTGCCTATGTTTTCTTCTAAGAGTTTTATGGTTTCATGACTTACATTCAGGTCATTGATCCATTTTGAGTTTACTTTTGTGTATGGGGTTAGACAATAATCCAGTTTCATTCTCTTACATATAGCTGTCCAGTTTTGCCAACACCAGCTGTTGAAGAGGCTGTCATTTCCCCATTGTATATCCATGGCTCCTTTATCATATATTAATTGACCATATATGCTTGGGTTTATATCTGGGTGCTCTAGTCTGTTCCATTGGTCTATGGGTCTGTTCTTGTGCAAGTGCTAAATTGTCTTGATTACTGTGGCTTTGTAGTAGAAGTCAATTGGCTTTAATTCAGATTCTTAAAAAAATATCAGAATCAAGCATTCTGGCTCGCCATGGCTGTTCCAAAGCAAATGTGTTGTGTCATTGGAAGACACTAGTGACTAAGCAAAATGTGATTGAAGATTATGTTTCATAAAGACATGGGCTAATCTTGTCAACAGTTTCACTTCCCTAGTTCCAGTCCAAGCTGAGTATTGTCCTTTCAATACTCTTGTCACCCAAGCAGTTGGCAGTTTTAATATTTATTTAGCCAATATTGTGATTGTTCTAACTATTGTTTTATCACTTCCTTTAAAAAGTCTACCATTGGCTTTAAAAGATAAAGGACAGGGTAATTCATTTCATAGACTAACCAACATGTGTCCCTAACTCCACTATTTTAACAGCAATCCTGCTACCTAAACAATAGTCACTGATAGGTTTTCTTGTTATTGGTATCCTTTATATCCTGTAGGAAATTACTCACTAATATAATGAGAGACTTGTTTTTTTTTTATGCCCCACCTGCATTTTTGGTTACTATTTGAAGGGCCAGTGTACAAGAGGAAATACTGTGACTTTACTAAGAGGAGCTGTCCAGAGAGCTCTTGGGGATGAAGGAAACACACAGCGAAGAAAAGCTATCATTTGTAAAACAAATAGAATTGGGTGCACATTATAGTCACCTCCCAAAGCGGCCAGATTCCTTACCCCTAATTTAATGAGCAGTGATCACTTCACATTAAATGTACTCTGGAAAATGTTTCTCAGGAAAGGCAAGCAGCAGTCCTTGCCTTGACAATGGGCGATTGTCAAGCTGCAAGGGACCAGCTTGTCCCTAGAAGAGCCCGTGGGGCCTGGGTCCCTCAGCCGGGCACCAAGAGACAGGTCCAGATGTGAAACAGTGAGCCTTTCATCAGTACGCGGACGGGTCATGTGGGCAGTGCTGGACAGAACGCAAAGAATGAGCAAATTAGGAGTTGGGGAAGGATTCAAAAACTCACACTCCTACCTCGTGAATCAAATTGCAGTCATTCCAACACGTTGGTTAGGGAAGAAGGGGGCCAAAATGAAAAAAAGGAAAATTCTTTTGGATTTAGTTTCTAAATTCAGTGCTATTCATTTGAAATCTATATGAAAGTGGAACTCAACTAACACTGTTTCGGGAACACTCCAGGAGAATTGCTTTGACGCACCCATAGAATGTACTTAACACTCACTGCTGAGATATTTACACTCAAACTTAAGAGGCATAAAGTCTTGAAAGGATACATAGGAAATGCTGAAAAAAAGGAAAATAATAAACTCAGAATGGAGAAAGAGACTGAAATTCAGCTATCTTAAATTCTAATAAAAAGTCATCACGACTATGAAATACATTTCTTCCATGGTCTAACTTTTTAAATGCCCTACGACCATGGCTAGGATAACATGGCTGCAGATGTGCAGAGAGGGCCCAGCCCACAGCCACTTGCTGCACGCACAGCCCTCCCCTTACACACAATCTCTCACTCAAGGGGATCCTTTAAGTAGGAGTTTCTGCTGGGGCTCTATGGCACCAAATATGAGAGAGAAATTTTCCTCTCAAATATGAGGGGGAAAGTCTGTCTTACGGAACAGTGTGCCTGGTGGGGATGATAGTGCTGTCAATTTCCACAAAAGCCTCTTTGTGATGATCTGACACAATGAATGAATCACAGCAGAAGCTTGTCCTTCTTTGTCGTTGATGCAAAATCCTACACTGCAGACCCCATCCTTCTCCGGCTTGCTTTTTTTATAATACTGGTTTGCATTCTCAAGCATTTGAACTGGTGCTGCGGCCTGACAGCTTTTAAGATCTATGAGATATGATTAACAGTAATTCCGCTATGTTTCACTTTGAACAGGTTTGCCAAGCTCTTGACCGTTCCCCTAACCACTCGTAACTTAAGTATCACCTAACTGATGACAAAAAGCCACAGTTGCAAAATATATATCCTGTTGGGTGTTAGGTTTCTGCCAAGATCAATGAGAAGAGCTTGAAGGTCGTGTGATTCCCACATGGAGCTCGTGAACTGTATGCACTCATGAGCCCTTTCAAGTCTGAAGACACATCCAAAAGGATTTTTCATTCATTCATCTATCCATCCTTTCATTCATTCAACTAACATTTATTTGGGGTACTCCTGTGTGTGTCATCTTCTGCTAGATTCTGAGTGTAGCTGATTAAGCAGGGAAAGTTAAACAAGTGGATTCAAGGTTGAAAGTTATATCCCCTCTGAAAAAAAGGACTATAGAAACACTGTATTTGATCATAATATTGAAGCAATGATAAATGCCTGAAGATTATAATTATATTATTAATATGTAGGAGAATGCTATGGTTCTTAAGAGATATATATTTAGGGGTAAAGTATCATGATACATGCAACTACCAAATAGTTCAGCAAGAAGTATATATGTATGTGTATATAGGTATACACATGTATATAATGTATGTATATATGTTTATATATATTACAGGTAATATGTGTGTGTGTGTGTGTGTGTGTAGTAACAATAGGTGAAGGGTATAGGGGTGTTCATTATACTTATCTCCCACCTTATCTATACTTTTTAAGTTTTTCGTAACACAAAGAAGAACATTTATCATCTCTGACTTCAAGGAGCTTATTATCTAGTGATCAAATATTTGTTTCTAATAAGAGGGAAGAGAGGGGAAAGATTAAAAACCTGGACTCAGAAGTCGCTTGAAGGCTGTTGAAACTATTAAAGCAAGGCTAGAAATCTTTGGTGAGGAGCTCTTGGTGGCCTGTCAGCTACACTCGCAAACTCAGCCATGAAGAAGAAAGCCCCGTGGCAGATGGGCTGGGTCCCGCTGTGGCTCAGTCTCCGCCCAGGGTTCCAGGGTGCTGTCAGGCATGCGAACACCGCAGGGTTCTATGGAGACCCCCGTACCATGAGAGGGTCCTCTGTGGAGACTCAGGGCCAACCCAGGTGTCTGGGGTCCGGCCACAGCCTTCATAGTACAGGTGCCTCTGGTGACCAAGGGACAGCCAAAACCCCTGGAATGCATAGTCAGCAATGGGGAAAGGAGAGAGGATGGTTACGAACATAGACGGAAACATCGCCCCTGTTTGCCTTTATTCAACAGGACTTCACAGACAGTGAAGGAAATGGACACCAGGCCTGACTGGACCTAGGGCTGCAGGGCTCTTCCTGGCTGCTGTGGAAGGCTGGGCCCTCCGCTGAGCCTAGAAGCCTGGGCTTCTTTGTTAATGAAGTTATCGCAAGAGGAGGAAGAAAGAGAAGTGGCAACAGGGCATGCTGGGGTGGGAGGGGGAGACTGCAGGCAGAGTGAGCAAGTCTCAGCTTCTGCCTCTCATGCCCTCCTGGCCAGGTGGCTGTGGACTTGGCACAGAAAGCTGAGGTCTTCCTGAGACCGCTGAGTCATCCAGGATAGGGGGAAAAGGATAGTCAAGCCTTCTCCCCAGGGGCAGAGGGCCACCTCTACCCTATTATAAGCTAAGCTGGCACACTTAGCTGCAGCTGCTAGCAAGTCACCCTTGTCAGAATATACTGGAAATGACTCTCAGGAGGGAGGAGCAAAGGCGGGCCACGAGAGACGCTGTCTACATCGCAGGAGCTGCACTCTCTCCAGTTGCTAGCCAATTACAGATCCAGGACTCACACCTGGGTCTGCTCTACCACAAAGCTGAGTCTTTCCTGCAGTGCTGTGACTTTGCAAACCCACAAGATGCTGCCTCACCATGAGACCCTGAATCAAAGGCTTCCCATCTATCCGATCACGTTCAGGGATGTAACACCCATGCCAGCCTTTCTAATGCCCTGGCTTCATAGTTCTTTGACCACGTAATGCCTCTGAGCTATGGGTCATCTCCACTAGCAGTCCTAGGCCATGCCCCCACATGCCCCTCCCTGCCTCCGACCCGTTTGCCGTCCTGGCGTCCAGTCCCAGAATTCTGTTTCGTTAGATTTGCTCCACTGCAAGTTCATGCTCTAAAACCCCCACTGGGACCTCACTCTCCCTGAAATTATCTCATTCGTTTTGAGGCTCACCTCCATATAAAGCTGTGCAGATAGGCCTCAAGTTCTCTTTGTGTCGTAAAACTCATTTGACTCTCCCTCTTATTAATTATTGCCTCCGTAAGTAACTGAGTCCATCCCACTTGCTCCTGTTTCTCAGGAAGAATTATTTTGTCACTCTGACAAAGCTAGTCCCCTTACATCTGTGCTTTTGAATCCTTCTGGGACCTTGCTCTTTTTATTTCCCTTTCCTCTGGGTTTTTAGATCTCCCTCTTTTAGGGTTCTTTGTGTCCAATCTCTCCCTCACACTGTCCTCACAGACCATGAAACCCGAAGTACACCTCCCACATGGAGAGTGGCCATAGGATGTTTGGGATACATAAAGATTGCAGGGTTTGTACCACATACTTTATGGGAGGGTAGCTTGTACCCTAGATATGACTGACTGGACCTGTGGCCTGGTGGTCAAGCCAAAGGCAAATTCCGGACACCCAGAAGCCAACAATGTGTGAGCTGGCTACAGCCCAGCTGCGACTTAGGTATTCCAATCAGATCCTGTCCCAGAAGTGTTGCTCCGAAGAACAAACAAAGAAGGTATTTACCTGCTGAATCCCGAACTGGGGTGCGTCAGGTGTCCAGTTCTTCACCAACACCACACCAGAAGAGTGCGTCCTGGTATGGATGCAAAGGGCCGCGGCTTCTCCAGTCCACGTCACCTTTCACTGGGCCCGTCACTTGAGGCCATCTGAGGTCTGCTGTCTTCTTACAACTGCAAGAGCCTGCCGACACGTGTGTGCGAGCGCACGCCTGCTGGTCCTTGCTCCTGCCCTCCCCTTCCTGCGGGCTGAGCGGAGGTGCACTCTGGGAGTCGGGCCCCTCCCACACGCAGCAGAGCCGGAGCTCATCACCGCTCTCCGGCCAAAACCTCCTCCAGCTTCTGAATTTCTTTTAATGGTCCCAGCATTTCACGTCTTCACAGCGCCTTTGGAGCACTTCCTTTCTCGCCAATGGGCTACTCTTGGCCCCATTTCAGCTCCGGTGGTGCCTCTCGTATTGGCCATCACCTTCGCATTCTCGCTGTCACTACCCTTAGGCTTCTAACTGCACCTTCTGACCTCATGTTCCCCCCTCCGTCCACCCTACACAATCCTTAAAAGACAGTTGCTGTTAGGAGCCCCCACAGGGATAACCCCTGGCTTATGAAAGTCCTGCTTTGGATTTTAAAACACTTGGAGGATATTCAGTTTGGTTCTCCACTACACAGGTTACTGTCCAGTTAGAGCTGACAAGGGACATGTGCCTCGTCTGTCTCCACCATCTTCCTGCTGGAGCTACAGAAAAGAGCTTCTCTCCTCTCCTGCTCTCCTGTGGAGTGAACAGGAAAATCATAGCTCTTGGCAGACACTACCCAGTGTTCCCGGAAAGAAGAGGCAAGGTCGCTGAGGTCAGAATGGGGGTCTCAGGTTCAAAAAGAACAAAGGAATCTGGGATACATCTGAGAACAGAACCCTGAGAGCCTGCGCCAAAGCCAGAGAGGGTGCTCGTATGAGCTCTGTGTCCCCTCACACCTTCATCCTTCACAGTCATGTTGGAGGTTATTTCTTTGGTACTAATGTCTTCCAATGCCCATGCACACAAGTGCAAAAGCATAGGCTGATTGACTGGAACAGAACTCTGGGGTATCTGTAATGATATTAACTGATGAAAACAAAATAAATTATTTTCCTTTTTTCTCTCTTTTTCATACAAAAGCGCAGGCTTTCTTAAGGCAATTAAGTGCCTTTTTATGATGTAGACATTTTCAACATTTTAAAGCAAAAATGGTTTTCCCAAAATGATAAATGCGAAGTTATTAGATTCATTCAAAGAGGATTTTAAATTATTTTCTTTTATCCTTCTCTCAGACTGTGCATAACAGGGTGGTGACCAGTATTATGTGAAAGGAACAAAAACAAAATGAATAGCCTGTGAGTATTCTTCTGCCTGAGCATAGCAGCTACTGACCGGTGAGCCTAGGTGCTGGTTGAAGCAATTAGGTACAAGAGTCAAGGACAGACAAAAGCTCAGCAAAACTGGAAAGGCAAACAGAGATGGACTGATCTGAAGGGCTGAACAACTTCTCAGGGCCAGAAAGCACAGGTCTAGAACATGGAGAGTGGAGGGAAGTGGGTGAGGGAGATAAGCCCCATAAAGCTGGAAGTGAACACATTTGGGGGCTGGACAGAGAGACGGGGTTGGAAGCCATCTCCAGGTGAGCTGTGTGAGATTTGGAGTGAGGCAGAAGGGGGAAAGAGGATTTTAGGGAAAAACGTGAGTGCATTATGAACGTGCCCCTTTAGAGAGATGGCAGGAAAGGCTTAAGAACTTTCAAATACTCTGTTTCTTCTGAATGGGAATCTAGCTAGAGACAGGCCTTAAGATGAGCAAGAACTGATGACTTTATGTAGATTAAATTTATAAGGTAAGAGTAAAATAAATTTAGGAAAACAGGCATAGGCCTCCCTGTTGCCCCAGGGAACTTTTAATGTCTGACTCCCAGAGGGAACTTCGTTCTTAGGTATGGAGAGAAAGACCCAATTTCCCAGAAAATGGCCAGTGCCAAAGTCCAAGTTTATAGATCCTTGTCAAAAGCATTTTTCTGCGGACTAAAAGACCTTTCTAGTGTGGCAAAGCCTCCTTCTAACCCATACATGACCACGGCCTTGTCTCAGAGGCCATTTAGATTTCTTAATTCATGTTTTACTTGGTATCTCTTCCTAGTATGATTTCTAAAAAGGCAGCAAATAATTCCCGACATCTTCCTGCCCCATCTTTTTTCTTTATAAGTAATGTCTTTCTTAAGCAAAAAACACTTGACCTGTAAGGGACCCAAGAGGGAGGGAGTCACAGAGAAGCCGTTACAGTCACGGGTCCCGTCTCCGGAATGTGAGCAGGCCCAGCACACTGAGCTCCGTGAGCACTTTTTAGACCACAGGTTCATCTGCCAAGCTTGGTCTTCAGACTTCTCATGTATTCATCTTCAGAAAATGAAAAGATTTTTAAAAGAATGGCCCTTGGTGCCCTGCTTGTGCTCAGGGTTCAAAGGAATTGAGGTTGTTGGGTGGACGTTGGGTGGACGAGTGGATGCGTGTTTCCCTCCACAGCCAGTCCTGGGGCGGGCTGAGGATGATGGGCAGGCAGGCTGAGGGCTGGGATCCGCATGAAGGTGGAACGGGGGTGGGGCTGGGGGGACCGCACTCAGGCTTCCGGGCCAGATGTGAGAAGACTGCGACATTCCATAGACTCCTATAGTGGCCAGATTTCAAGTTCTAAGTCTTCTGTTCCTACAAAGAATTTTTGTTCTCATAGACACAGAATGTACCTCTTGCCCTGTTGGTTTTCAACTGCTCCCCAGCACCCAGGTGACCAGTGTTTTTTTTTTTATTAGTATTCTTTTAAGAGCTGGAATATTTGCCTTATGCAATGTTACACTTTCGGTTTAGTCACAGAATATTAATAAAGAAATTTACAGAGAAAAATGAATAAAAATTTTTATGCACTTTAAAAATATGTTACCTATTAAAGAAAAAGTGATTGCTACCTTATGCATAAAGGAGAAAACTGAGTAAAATATCTGAAGCATTGAACATATAATAACATTACTGTAAATGCCAATATTTATGGACTATTATGAAGGCAGTGGTGAAAAAGTAAGTTGTAACAAAAAGTTTGAGACAACCACTTAAAATATCTTAACAATTTAAAAATCATTGCAAATTCAAGTGTTTTTCTTCTTCCAAATTTTTACTTCATATGATAGGGAAGGCCTTGTTTATAAACAGGCATTCATAAGTACAGTATATCTTACACACAAAATATTTGCAGAGACTTCCATGATTTTTCTGTAAACATAACTATTGTCTATCTACTGCTATCAATTGTAGGGTTGGAAGGCACTTTGAAACAGATGACTGATTAAAAAACAAAAAAAATACATCTTTTATTAAGACAGACCGCTGACAGTGAATGCTGGCTGTTAAGAATCCAAAGGATTTGCTAATCCTTATGTCCCATAATTTTTGCAGGCAGTCTGTGCTCTAAATTGCTCTTTGGCCATATTAATCTTTCATTCCAATGTGTTTTCTTAGTTCAGCTGCGTTTTTTTCCAGTTGTTCAATGTTTCATTGCCGTTGTCTTCTGTTTGGCTGAAGTTTGTTCACCTGACAGTGCAAACGCTTAAGAATTGCATCATATCTCTTATGTTGTACGTTTTGTCTTACTATTTTTAGTTTTATAATAAATCTTGATCTCTATTTCTTCTCTTAATTTTTCATGGGTGTTTTTTTCTTCCTCAAGAAAATGAGTTTTTTCAATGTTAGATTCTTTTACAGTTATAATTTGATCCTTTAGCTTTGTAATGTCTTCCTGTACTTGCTTCATCTGGTTTCCTTCTGGATTTCGGGAATCTTGTGTAAGTTCCTCTTTCACTGTCAGTAGCTTTTTAACAAGATCTCGTTTTTCATGGAGTTCAGTCATGAATGACCATTTGCTTTCTACCTCGCCCAAACTGTCTTTATGTACTTTCATTTTTGCATAATATTCATTATATCTTCGCATGTGTTCCTCAAAGTCTTCTTGGGCTGCTTCTATGTCAAATTTAAGCTTTACATTTTCTGTATGTAAAGATTTGATTTGAGTTTCCAGGTTTTCACACTGAAGCTTGGGATTTTCTATGGTAGCATCTTGTTCATAAAGTTGCCTTTCTGTTTCTTTAGTTTCTGCAGAAATAGATGCTATTTGTTTTTCAAGCTCATGAAGTTCATTCTGCTGCCCTGGTCCCTCCGGGGCCTGCCCGCCGCCCGGCCTCCCGCCCGCTGACCCGCCTTGCTCCAGCCACAGGGCCCTTCAGCGGCTCTGGTTCCTGTTCTTCCCCGACAGGGCTGCTGAGCGCCCAGTGTTTCTTTTGTGGCCTTTTCTTAGAGTGTTGTCAGAAAAGGGGGAGGACAGGGAGACAAGGGTGTGGATGGGTGGTGATAACTGCCAGCCCAGGAGGCCCCTGCTGCACCGCTTCTGGAGCCCCCACTGGATGGCCTGGGCTCTGTCCCTCCAGGCCTCCTCATCCCTCTCACCCCTGCAGGGCCTGGAAACTGTCTCCAGGGCTCAAGTTGGTGGTGTCAATCACTGTCTTCATTGGAATGATGTGGGAACACATACTTCTGGAATGAATGAATCTAGCAATCATTTTTCATTCCAGTTAACATCTGAGAAGTAAGTCTGGAACTTTATTCAGGGACCTTGACTATAGGAATTGTATAGAATTCTGAAGCCATTACAACTCTCTGTTTCCCTAGAGTAATTCATGGTAACATTAAAAGTGAAAAGGGCATGATACAGGCTGAACTGTGCCCTCCCCCGACCCCCCACATTCAGGTGTGGAAGTCCTAACCTCCAGTTCTTCAGCATGTGACTATATTTGGAGATGGGCCTTTAAAGAGGTGACTAAGTTAAAATGAGGTCACTAGTGGGCCTTCATCCAGTATGATTGGTGATCCTATTAGAAGAAGAGATGAACACACAGACACACAGAGGGACATGGATGTGAAGACACAGGGAGAAGACAGCTGTCTGCAAGTCAAGGAGATGCCTACCCTGCCGATGCCTTGACCTCAGGCTTCTAACAGCCAAGGCTGGGAGAAAATAACTTTCTGTTTTTTAAGCCCCCTGTCTGTGGCACTTTATTATTGCAACCCTAGCAAATGAATATAGGACCTAAATACCTATTTGCAGGGGTGATGAGGAAAGGAGAAACAGGGAAGGCTTTTCCACTCATCCTATGAGCAGTCAGGGAAGGTGGGGGAGGTAGCATGGAGAGGAAAGGAAGTAACCCCATCCCCAGGAGAATGACTGGGAAGGCTCATAGCAGAAAGACCCTTGGAAAGTCCCCATTTCCAATATTTACAGCAGAGCAGAGGCCCCAGCTGGGGAGAGTGGGGTTACATTTGGAAGCAGACAACACATTTACTCTACACACACCCACAGAGCTGCAAATAATAGGTGAGAGTGAAGATAGAAAACCATAAGAAGCAGATGCAAAAATGCAAAATGCATTGAAGTCTGAGCCCATGTTGCAAAAGGGAAGCTGGCCTTCGGGGCATGCCATCCCACTCGCCAGTCTGGGAGGCACAAAGCCTAGGGTGTGACTATCAGAGCCATGGACAGAAATTGAAGCTGTGGCTTCTGGACCACCTCCCTTCAAGTCAGCAGCACATCCCTGCTCTCTACCTCTTGTATCATGCCTGTTTTGTGCTTCCAGAAAATGAAGAAATGGAGCTATCTGATCTCTAAAGTCCTTTTTGCATGAAAATTCTACGGTTTTTTATTCATAATGATGATTCACTGTGAGTCAACAAGAAAAAGTTTATGTTCCGAATATCCCAGTTAAGAAAATAGGTAAGTATGAACTCTATTTTATAAATGTTTAAATTAGAGTTATTAGAATTTGAAAACCATCTTGTTGTTTAAAGATATAAGGTTCAGATACAGGGAATAAATTTTAATGGAGCTTCTCATCCCCCAAGATGCTAAATGGGGACCACCTATACCTGTCTTGGTAGCATTACTTCTTCAGAACCTTCTCAGCACAAGAAGATGGCATATTGTGCATTTTCAAGGTCAGAAAGTTCCACAGTCTGAAATAGCATATTATATTAGTTTGTATAATAACATCTAAAGTGGACATGCCACTTCCTGTACACTAACAATGAACTAGCAGAGAGAAAAATCAGGAAAACAATTCCATTCACTGTTGCATAAAAAGAATAAAATACTAGGAATAAACCTAACCAAGGAAGTGAAAGACCTATACTCTGAAAACTACAAGACACTCATCAGAGAAATTAAACAAGATATCAATAAACGGAAACACATCCCATGCTCATGTATAGGAAGAATTAATATTGTCAAAATGGCCATCCTGCCTAAAGCAATCTACAGATTCAATGCAATTCCTATCAAAATACCAACAGCATTCTTCAATGAACTAGAGAAATTCATTCTAAAATTCATATGGAACCAAAAAAGACCCCAAATAGCCAAAGCAATCTTGAGAAGGAAGAATAAAGCTGGGGGGATTATGCTCCCCAACTTCAAGCTTTACTGCAAAGCCACAGTACTCAAGACAGTCTCATACTGGCACAAGAACAGACCCATAGACCAATGGAACAAACTAGAGAGCCCTGATAAAACCCAACCATATATGGTCAATTAATACATGATAAAGGAGCCATGGACATACAATGGGGAAATGACAGCCTCTTCAACAGCTGGTGTTGGCAAAACTGAACAGCTACATGCAAGAGAATGAAACTGGATTATTGTTTAACCTCATACACAAAAGTAAACTCAAAATGGATCAAGGACCTGAATGTAAGTTATGAAACCATAAAACTCTTAGAAAACAACATAGGCAAAAATCTCTTGAGTATAAGCATAAGCAACTTCTTCCTGAATGCATCTCCTCGAGTAAGGGAAACAAAAGCAAAAATGAACTCATGGGACTACATCAAACTAAAAAGTTTCTATATGGCAAAGGACATCATCAACAGAACAAAAAGGCATCCTACAGTATGGGAGAATATATTTGCAAATGACATATCTCACAAGGGGTTAACATCCAAAATATATAAAGAACTTACATGCCTCAACACCCAATAAACAAATAACCTGATTAAAAAATGGGCACAGGATATGAAGAGACAGTTCTCCAAAGAAGAAATTCAGATGGCCAACAGACACATGAAAAGATGCTCCATATCACTAATCATCAGGGAAATACAAATTAAAACCACAATGAGTTATCACTTCACACCAATAAGGATGGCCACCATCCAAAAGACTAAGAACAACAAATGCTGGTGAGGATGTGGAGAAAGGGGAACCCTGCTACACTGCTGGTGGGAATGTAAGCTAGTTCAACCATTGTGGAAAGCAATATGGAGGTTCCTCAAAAAACTAAAAATAGAAATACCATTTGACTTGGGAATCCCACTCCTTGGAATTTACCCAAAGAATACAACTTCTCAGATTCAGAAAGACATATGCAACCCTATGCTTATTGCAGCACTTTTTACAATAGCCAAGATATGGAAGCAACCTATGTGTCCATCAGTAGATGAATGGATAAAGAAGGTGTGGTACATATACAGAATGGAATAATATTCAGCCATAAGAAAGAAACAAATTCTACCACTTGCAACAACATGGGTGGAGCTGGACGATATTATGCTCAGTGAAATAAGCCAGGGGGAGAAAGACAAGTGCCAAATTATTTCCCTCATTTGTGGAGTGTAACAATGCAGCAAAACTGAAGGAACAAAATAGCAGCAGACTCGGAGACTCCAAGAAGGAACTAGTGGTTACCAAAGGGGAGGGTGTGGGAGGGTGGGTGGGCAGGGAAGGAGAAGGGGATTGAAGGGTATTATGTTTAGTACACATGGTGTGGGGGATCACGGGGAAAACAGTGTAGCACAGAGAAGGCAAATAGTGAATTTGTGGCATCTTACTACACTGATGGACAGTGACTGCATTGGGGTGTGGGTGGGGACTTGATAATATGGGCAAATGTAGTAACCACATTGTTTTTTCATGTGAAACCTTCATAAGAGTGTATATCAATAATACCTGAATAAAAAAATTTTTTTAATAAAAAATAAATAAAGTGGACATGCCACATTGGACTCCAGTTTTCTTCCATAAGTAGGATTACCCAAGAAAACAAAAATTGAGTGTTATAATGCAGTTAACATCTTTCTTCCTAAAGAGCTGGTGTTTCCTAACACAAAAATCTTTAGGTCATCTTATCTGTCCATCTTAAAATTATTTCAAAACTGTAATTATTTCAAAATTAAAACAGAGAGACTTGGAGATTATATCACTGTCCCTTTTCCCTCAGCTAAAGGCACATTTAGTTCATTTTCTTTAACTATTTACCCTCAAATTAGATAAGAACAACTTCACAAGCCAGAAGATATCTGCCTGCTCCATCTACAACGGTGGACATAGGACAGTCTACAGAACAGTGGGAAACTTGGTGGAAGAAATACCCCTTCTTTACTTGATTAGGTCTGCTTATACCTCACTTGCCATGACTTGTCTGGACTTTAACTGCTTCTTTCATACATTTTGTTGGTTCCCTTTCATTCTAAGTTGAACATTCTTACTTAAAGGAAAGAACCATTCTCTCAACATGAATTTTCTGGAACACTCGAACCACTGACCTTGCTCTGTGACTTGCTGTTGTGAGGTGACACTCCCAGACACCCTGTTAACAGGCAAGGATGCCCAGAGCTAGCCAGTTCCTCCTGTCCTAAAGAGGAACCAGTGACCCTTCCTCATTTTCTCTCCAGAGAACAGAAATGTTTCCATTACTCACTCAACAAACATTCTTCTGAGGCCTATTATGTTTAGGTAGACTCAGAGCATGTTGGAGTTTCAAGAAATTTAAAAAATAATATGGCCTAATGCCTTCATGTTGAAGTGAGAAAGCTAAAGCTCCAAGAGAAGGTACTCGCCCAGAGTGAAGATTAGGAAACCGGTGAGTGACAAACAGTCATGGCCCAAGCATACTGGAGTTGACTCCTTTTCCTGCTGGCTGTGGGTTCAGGAAGGAGTGAGGAGAGGCAGGCACCACTCTGCACCTCTGAGCACATGCTGTTCCCACTAGAGCCAGTGCCACGTCCCTGGCTAGGGCCCTCCGAGCTGACGCTTCCTGCAGAGCCTTTGCACGGGGACACGGCTGCTCTTCTGCAGCTGCGGCATGGCAGCAATAAATGGTGAGACTCCAAAGGAATTCACTGTTGCTCTCCTTTCCTCCAGCTTGGGGTTTTCCTCCAGCCCAGGAGGCTAAGACGTTCCACAGAACAGGAGACCCAAAGAGGCACCGCTTAGCTTTTGACCTTTTTTTGTATTGTGATAAAACATTACACAAATGTATTGCTTTAACTATTTTTAGTGTACAATTTGGTAACATGAAGTACATTCATGACATTGTGCAACTGTCACCACCACCCATATTCAGAACGTTTTCATCTTCCTAAACAGAAACTCCATCCGCATTAAACACTACATCCACAGGCCACCTCCCCCAGTCTCTGGTGACCCCCAGTACACTGTCTGTATGAATGTGTCTACTGTGGGTGCCCCATAGGAGCACGATCCTGCAATATTTGTCCTTCTGTGTCTGGCTTATTTCACTTAGCATTAGGTTTTCAAGATTCATTCATTTTGTAGCTTATCTCAGAATTTCATTCCTCTTTATTTCCATAAACATTTTTAGCTTCAAAAAAAAGTTCAACTACAGTAAAATAACATTAAAGTCACCATCTTACCCATTTCTAAGTGTGTGGTTCAGTGGCTGCAAGTACATTCACACTGGTTCTGCCACCCACCTCCACAACTCTTTACACCTTGAAAAACTGTAACTCTGCACCCATGAAACTACCTCTTTCTTCCCTCCTGCAGCCCCTAGCAACACTTTTCTACTTCCTTTCTTTTGCACTAAATTTGCCTACTCCAGGCACCTCAGGGAAGTGGAATCATACATCTGTGCGTCTGTGTCTGGCTCTCAGCATGATGCTCTGGCTTGTTTCACGCAGCCATGTGTTTTCAAGGGTCATCCATGTTGCTGCGTGTATCAGAACTTCGTTCTTTTTTAAGGCTGAATCATATTCCATTGCAAGAATGCAACATATTTTATTTGTACATTCAGCTGTTGATGGACATTTGGGTTGTTTCCACCTTTTGGCTCTTGTGAATAATTCTGGCTTAGCTTTTGATATTCAAAATAAACCAAGATGATAGTTTAAGAGAATGAGGTTTAGACTTTCCAAAGCTCAGAGTTTTTGCCACAAACAAAAGGGTTCAGAGAATTCATTATGATGGAAGAGCCTCTTTCCCTCTGGAGAGCAGGGAGGGAGAATGGCACAGGGGGCTTCCTGCCTGATGCACCAGCAGCCAGCCGAGCCCTGGCTGGGGACAGCAGGACCCTCAAGGTGGGTGTGGTTACCCACACACACAAGAAATGAGCTCCTCACTTCTGGGGGAACTCCCAGAGTTCCCCTAACCACTAGGACCTAGGGATGCCTAGGTAGGGCGGCACAGGCTTGCTGCCCTTGAGGGCTTGGGGAGCCCTTGCTCTAGTCTGAGGGGTGGAGCCATAGGGCCAGAATGTGAGGAACCACAGCAATACCTTCAGGGGTTTGTCAGGATGCAGAAAGGGCCTGTGGACAGGCACTCCTAAAGGACTGGGGCCATCATGAGAGGTGTTTTTCTAATTCAGACACAGAAGACATGCTGAGGTTCAAGTTCAAAGAAGTATAGACAGAAATGTGAAAGTTCTGGATGTTCACAACAATTATTTCGTCTTTGTAGCCCCAATTCAAGCATCTTTCTGCCTATCGTCAAAAAGAGGGAAGAACATGCATAATTTAAACAATTTAAAAATAGGTTCCCTTTTGACTTCAACAGGAAAAAAAAAGAATTAGTACCATTATGTCCAGTACAGATAAGAAGGAAATGTCGGTGAATGGAAATGACAGTGAGTCACTCTAGAACTCTGGGAGCCTGGACGTGGACCCCAGGCTTGGGTCGTGGATCGACACTAACATCTCATCACCTGCACCATGCTTTCCCATCTGTAAAACGAGGGGTAGGGGTCAGGTATTCCTTGTGGCCCCGCATGGCCTGTGTGGAGAACTTCCTTGTAAACAAACTCTATCATATCTCCAAATGTGGTGTGGTTCCCTCACCAGCAGCATTCACATCACTAGGAACTTGTTAGAAAGACAGATTATCTGGCCTCACCCAGATGTGTGGAATCAGAAACTCTGGGGATGGAGCCCAGAGCTCTGTGACTTCCTAAGCCCTACCAGTGATTCTGGGTGCACTGAAGTTTGAGAACCACGGCTCTAATGCACATAAAAGACTGAGTTGGCAGGCTGTGTGGGATATAGGGCCTCACCACTTTACTACTGGGAGGATGATAAACAGTGAATAGCACTTACTCAAAAATTAATAGGTGTAGGAAAAAACAGATTGGACACATTAGATGTGGTAACCAGACACGTCTTATCTGATTCAATGTGAAATACACAAAAAGCTTTCATTGATAGTCATATAATAATTAACTTACAGAGATTTATGTAATTCTTTTTCAAAGCTGTGTCATGGAGTTTTCCAGTTTGGGAGAACTTTAAAAAAACAAAATGAATTTAGATTTAAGTAGATAGATTTATACTTGGTCACAATGTTGTGAGAGTTAATATTATAGTTTATTTTTTTAAGGCAAGTAGAACATCCCTAACAATTTGCAAACACATGCAGTCATGCTTTCTAGCCCATTTTCTAATGTAAAAGGCTGACTAAGGTTTCCGGGCATGATACTGTTTGGCTAGGGAACAAAGGTAGGCTCTGTGTCACCAAACATGAGGCAGGATGTCCCAAGTTGCAGGGTAAAAAGAATATCTTCTACTGGCTATGTAAAAATACACTGTGTAAAAATCATCTCCCTCCCACATCCTGTAGCATTTTTATATTTCAATGTAGTGAAGGCCAGGTTATGTATTGAATACTTTTTGCTGGTATTGTTTTTCAACTCTAAGAAATATTTCCTGCTCAGGAGACACGACACATACCTTTGTTTTGGGGGTGGGGAAAGAATGTTGGTTTTTCTGGAATTAAGGGATTTGCTGGTAACAACCATGTTTTAAAAGAAGTAAAGGTTTCAAATGGTACCACTGCTGCTTTCTTTTTCCAGGAAAAAAAAATATATATAGTTGAAATTTGAGCTTTGGAAAATTGCAAAGTGTGTGCAGTGGCACAGGGGCCCGTCCAGCTATTCTCCCAACAGGCGTGGTTCCCAGCGGGGTTAAGGTCCTGCTTCCCCAGTTCTCAGAAATGTGGCTCCACGCGGCAGGTAGGCCTCCAATTCCTTGCCGTGTCAGCCTGCCCCCCTGTTCTCATCGGTCTCAGTTCTGCATCGGGGCTCAAGATTGCCTTTTTTGAGGGAGGTGTCTAGGGAACTTATTTGAAACTCCACTGCTTGGCTTCCTCTAGGGCACCTTCCAGGTGGAAAACGCTGCCTGAGCACAGTGGGGAAGGGCTTCTCTCTGGCTCTCATCCGTCCAATACCCAAGGACAGCCAGCCTGCATGCAGCTCGGGCCCCAGGGTCCGGAGCGGCGCTGATCCGTGCACACCAGGCCCATACTCCTGCGCAAGGCCCCCACCGTGGGAGCCAACTGCTCTTCCCCAGCAGCTCCCGCGTTGCCACATCCAACGGCACCCTCGTCCCGACTTCCTGGAGAGCTGATCACCTCCTCCTCTGGGCTGCTCTTTCTTCCCCTGGGTTTCAGGACCCCTGCCCTTGGGTGGGTCGCCCCCACCTCACTCAGGTCCCGTCTCCTCCGCTTGCTCCTTCCCTTCCCCTCCTCTCTCGCTGCTGCAGGCCCGGATTGCAGTCCTCAGATCCCTTCTCCTGGCTTGCACTGCCGTGGAGTGTTGCCAGATTTAGCAAGTAAGAATCCAGAACTCCCAGGTAAATTTGAACTTCAGATAAACAACGGATCATTTTGTAGCATAAGTATGTCCCAACTATTGCATGGTGCCAAATATTTACTTTACTTCGATAAACAAGTAACTATTACATGAAACACATGCTAAATTTTATTAGCCGTCCTGTGTTTCATCAGTCAGTCCTAGGATGAGCTCACCCAGGTTCGTGGCTTTCGGTGCTGCCCCTGTGCTGGCCTCTTTCCAGATGTTTATCTCCAGCCTAGATGCTCTCTCCTGAACTTCCCATTCCTACAGCGTACACCCCATTGCCACAAAGATAATTAACAGATGTCTCAACCTCAGCATGTCAAACAATGCTAGCCTTTACCCCAAATCTTGTTCTCCTCACAAGCAATTTTGTCCCCCATTTGCTCCACCAAAGCCTTGATTGCTGTCAAGTGTCCCACACCCACTCTCTCAGGAAGTCCTTCGGTCCCAGCCCGTCTGCCACAAGCCTTTCTTGCTGGATGGCTGCGAACAACTCTTCCTCATGTCCCTGCCTTGTCCCATACCCCATGCAGTCTTCCTCACATACCAAGCAAGAGTGACTCTTAAAGAATTAGTCATGTTATGTCACTCTGTAGCCCACTGCCCAGCACGGCTCCCACTCCACTCAGCATAAAAGCTAAGGCCCTTGCGTGTCCTGCAGAGCCCCCAGGCCAGGTCCCGAGCCCCTCAGCCCCTGGTTCCTGCTGCCCCCTCCACGCACCTGCTCCTGCAGCCTCCTCGCTCGCCCAGCAAGCCCGCTCCTGCTGCCTGTCGGTCCTTCTCTGGGAATGCTCTCCGCTCAGGTGTATATCCAGCTGGACCCCTGCACCGAGCCAAGTCGGAGCTCCACTCCCGCCCCTTCCAGGGAGCTGCCCAGATCGCCTCACTCACAAGCCAGCCTACTACCACCCCACCCCCAGCCACACCTTCCCCCACTCTTCATTTTGCCATAAATATCAACTTGTACCACATTCTAAACGTATTTACAATAGTTATCATTTGTTTTCAGGCTCTTCCCCCTAGAGCGCTCCACCGCCTGGAATCGTGGTCTGGTTCCCGAGGGTATGCCAGCCTCCCCAACAAGGGCCTGCTGCCCCATAGGCATAAAGATTCACTGACAGAGGAACGAATGAGGTTGGGACCAACAGCTGGTTGCAGGAAGCACCAATTCAGATCAGCTCTTACTCCTGCCAGGGCAGGTTCACTGGGCAGAACGGGAAAGAGATCATTGGCAGAAATTAAATCACCCTCTTCACCAGTCCCTTCCCACGCCCCTCTGACCCTCACAGTTAAATGTAGGCAGGTTGAGTGCAAGGGAGCAGCGGGTGCCCGCCCCTCCAGTCAGGTCAGGTCCCAGGGAGGCGTGGTACCACCCCCGAGCCACCTCCTGGTTCCAGAGAAAGGCCTTCTCCAGGCCAATCATTAACCTCCTGGCCTGCAAAGAACTCCTCGCTCTTGGCGCTATGGCTCCATGCTCACCTCTAAGGGGCTAATGACCCCGCAGGGAGCCACATCACGTGGAATGTGTGGAAATGAATCTCACTGTAAGCAACATCCCTCAGTTATCAGCAGTTACTTTCCGGGGTGAAGTGGGTGATTTTGTGTTTGGAGAGAATGTTGTATTTTAGGGAATGACATGAGGGCAGAAATGATGCAGGTCGCCTGCTGAAGTGACACTTTCATCTTTTGACAAAACTAAGACACAAGGACACCACGGTGGGACTAGTTCCTGCCCCTCACCCCGGCAGCCTCCAGCCCCACTGCACTCACTGAGCGTGAACCCGGCAGCGACATGGTGCCCAGGGCACTGGCTGTGGGCTGACTGACTAGGATGGAGGTCCTGCTCTTCTTCCCTTGGAAGGTCTCAACCTCTCTGAGCCTCGGTTTCCTTTTCTGTACAATAGGAATGCTATGTCAAAAGGTGTGGTGAAAGGCACATGAAATACAAACGTAATATACTCAGCATGTGTCTTGCACATAGTCAGTACACGATAAATTGTAGTTATGCCCATTCTTTGGGAAGCAAGTGACAGATGCTGGCTGCTGCGTCCTAAGAAACAATTTAACTAGTACTAAGATTTTCCAGGAGAAGTGAAACTCACTTCCCTTAAGGGTGTGGGTTTGCTTCAATGAATGTTGAAAGGTCAGGCAGGAGTTTACATGTGAAACATCTCTGCCCTGGCCGTATGCTCAGCTGTTTCTAGGATGTCCATATACGAACAGCCTGTAATCTTAAAGCAGCACTCTGGATGATATACTTTTAGTCCAAGTTATGTACATTCAAGATACAACCTCTTTCCAGAATCACACTGGATTACGTAATTAATTCTTGGCAATATTTACCAACCCTGTCTTCAAAGGGTTGGTATTAGGTAGTAGAGGCATGATAAAATATATTGCTTTTTTTGTTACAAGAAATACTAAACTATAGGACACATCTTTGTAATAAAATCAGAGCAGAACCATATGAAGAAAAACAGCATAAGTATGAAGAATCATTCATTAAATTCAAACTATTATGGTTGATACTGAGCATATTAGGTCATGCTTACCTGTGTTATTCTTCCTGAAGCCCTTTCCATGGAACAAAGAAGCAATTCCATTCCTAGGAACAAAGAGAAATGTACTTTAAAATTATGATTGGGCTGGGAGAGCCTAAAATCTGTTGTTTTGGGGAGGAGATCTTGGGTAACAGATGGAGAAATTGGTGTGAATAGTTTTCCTTTTCAGCTTTTTTATTGAAACAGTACACATATGGAGAAGGGCACAGTTCTAAGTGCACACGAATCAGTAAGTTTCCCCAGACAGAATCCACCTGTATAAAGACTATAAAGCAAGGAGGAGAACATTACGGTCCCCTAGAAGCCCCCTTCTTATCCTCTCCTCTCACTACCCTCCCGCCTCTCCAGCGGGAACCACGCCAACTTGTAACACATCTTAACTTATAACACATGGACTAGTTCCCTCTGGTCTTGAACTTATCAGTGGAATCATACAAGGGGTAATCTTTGGGGTCTAGCTTCTTTGGGTAGAAATTATATTTGTGATTTTTTTCATGTTGCTGCATTGAGTTCTGTTCATTTCCATTGCTAAATTGTAGTTACAGCCTAAGTATACCACAATTTCTCCGTCCATTCTACACACAAGTTTCTGTAGCTGTGTACTTATTTGCTAGCACACATAACACTGCTGTGGAGGTTACTGAATCTTGCACACACATTTCTGTTGGGCATATGCTTAAGGGCAGAGTTGTGGATCATAGTGTATATGTATCTTCAACTTTATCAGAACACATGGCATGCCTGCCCAAGTCAGTTGCATATCTTTACCTCCCTCCAGGAGTGTTTACATGGTTCCATAATCTTGTCACAACTGGTATGTTTCGTCTCTTGTATGTTAGCCCATTCTAATGGACATGTACTAATGAGGTTAACCATCTTTTTAATTGTGTGCTAATGATTTGGACATTCTCTTTTGGGAAATGCCTATTCAAAAATTTCACATTTTCTATGGGGTTTACTTTTTCTTACTAATTTGAAGGACATTTTAATGCTTTTTGTCAGTCATTCATGTAACTAATATCTTCTTGCTCTCTATAGCTTGCTTTCTTCCACTCTTAAAGTTGTCTTTTGATAAACAGAACTTCATTTTGGGATATAATCCAATGTCGAGTCTTTTCCTTTATGGTCATTATGTTTTGAATCCTGTTTAAGAAAACGTTCTTTATCCCAAAGTCATGAAGATAGTTTCCTAGTTGTCTCCAAGATGCTTTATTGTTTTGTTTTTCACATTTAAATCTACAACGCCCCTGGGCGTGATTTCTGGGTATGGTGTGAGGAACGAGTCTAACTTGATTTGTCCTGTGTGGGTGTCCAGTTGCCTCAGCACTATTTTTTTCACTGACTATTCTTTCCCAACTGCCCGGTAGTGCCACCATCATCATAAATCAAGTGCCCATAAATACATAGATCTATTTCTGGGCTTTCCGTTCTGTTTGTTGGTTCATCATCTATTCTTGCACCGCCTCAGTCGATGTGGCTTTGTAATCCATGCCCACAGCTCTTGGATCTGGCTGTAGTCCCTCCCTCTTTGTTCTTCTTGACTCTTTGCGTGTCTATATAACCGTGAGAATCACCTTGCATATCTGCTGATTTTGAATGGATTGCATTGAAACTAGTTCAGTTGAGGGAAATTTCACATGAGTATTTGTGTCCATAGTATATTCTTCCACTTACTTGTAAGTTTTTCTTAATTCTCTTACAAGAGCTTTATGGTTTCCTGTGTAAAGGTCTTTCATTAGAATCAACACTAGGTATTTGAGTTTTTTGATGCTATTGTAAATATTTTCATTTTTTAAATTTAATTTTTCTGTTTGTTATTGGTCTAAGTTTCGATTATCCAAAGCTGTGTGACAGACCACCCCAAACAGCCATTTTATTATGTTAGCGGCATCTCTGGATGAGCATGCTAAACAAGACAAAATGAGAATGTTTCCCCTCTGCTCCAAGATGTGTGGGGCCTCAGCTGAGAAGACTTGAACAGCAGGGGCGACTCAAATGACTGGGGAACCATCTAGAGGCTTCTCTGCTCACATGCTGGGCACCAAGGCCGGACTGACTCACGGGCGGGTCTTCTCCAGGACTGGCCACGGAAGCTCTTTATGTGACCTCTCATGTGCCTGGGCTTTTCAAACCTTAGCAGCTTTGAGAGGGAGAGCACAGAGAGAGGCCTTGCAGAGCCTGGACATTTTCAAAGACCCAGGAGGAAGCTGCTTGGCCTTTTCTGACTGAAGCTTGAGAGTTGTGCAGCATCATTTCTACCACCTTCTATGGTTATAGTCGAGTCATAAGGTCATGCAGATTCCGGGGATCGGGAGGGAACCCCATCTCTTGGTGGGTGGGTGGTAGGTCACCCTGCAGAAGAGCATGGGGATGACAGGGATTGCTGCGGGCTTCTTTGGAAAACACAGTCTGTCACATGCCACATAGATACCATCGATGTTAGCATGCTAACCTTGAAAAACTCGCTTATTAATTCTAACAAATTATCTGTAGATTCTTTGGAAATTTTACATATACAACATGCCCTCGTGAATATTCGGGATTTATTTCTTCTTCTCTAATCCCTACACTTCCCACTTCTTTTTCAGTAATTGGTTTCCTCATTGTCCCACAAGCAATGCTATTGCACTGCTGGGTTTTCACTCCCTCCATCCTCGGGCTGCCATGGTCTTGAGAAATACTCTGTAAAAGACACGAACAGTTCTAAGATTGCCTAGAAAGGACGGGAGGGAGGGAGTGGTGGATGATGGTGAGCTGGGGAGAGGGCAGGGAACATCTTCCTGAATCACATTTTTGAAGCCCTTGATTCACTTTTTTCCTTTAGGCCCAACTGTAGACTTGATTTGAAAGAGTTTATTCACAGTCGAGCCTAATCATGGTTGATAAGACAGCCACTGAGAGGTTCCCTAAGAAACAAATAACTCACACCCTTCTTTTCATTTCAGCAAAGATTTTGAGAATTTCTCCCTCCAGCTCCCGTTGGGTCAGCCCAGTGCAGAGTTATCAGAAGAGCCACTTCCTGTGTGGGAGCACTTGAAGCCTGCAGATGGACCCAGAAGAAATGTACAAAGGTGAGTGAACACCAGCTCGTGGAAAATATAATGTGACTGAACCACAAGCCACATTTCAGGAAAGGCATGTTTGGGGGTGAGCATGTCAAAACCAGCTCTCACAACATACAGTCAAAGGAAAACCTGGCCCTCCATGATGGCCAGGAGCAAGCTCTGTGATCACTAGGTATGGGGGACCCTGCATCACTAAGTCACGTCCCAGGAGCTTGGGTGCTCCCATCTCTTGGTGCTCACACCCGGGGTGCAGATAGTGGGGAGCACAGAATGAGTGATACAGGCAAGGAGCCACGCTCCCTGATTCAAAGGAGCGACCTTCCTAGTAGGGTTTGTGAATGAGGAGGCAAAGCATAGCAATTAGGGAAAGTATCCCCAAAGCCCTCTTCCCAGGGGAGAGGCCAGGAAAACATATTTGGTGGAGTGGAGTCAAGACTACCAAGAAGAGAAACTCCAATAACCAGCTTAGGGACCAGGTGTTGCCAATGAATGTGCCAGAGCGGGAGACGCCTGGTCACAGGCCACGGGGGGACATAGCTGCCCCCGGCATACCTCAGGCCATGAACGGTGCTCAGCCAGAAGCAAAGTCGGGAATGGCCTGGAAGGCATGCAAGGGGTCAGCACCACAACTGTATCTCTCCTCCTTGAGATGTGTTTGCTTCTCCTCTGTTTTGGCTGCTTGCCTTTCTTGCCTGGCAAAGGCCCCAGCTCAGCCAAGGGCTCCAGGTCTGCCTCTGCTTACTGGCAATGTCGGTTGCCCTGGCCACCCAGGTCCTTAGGAGATGTCTGACTGGCCCTCCTATGTCCTGCAGATTCAGCCTGGGGAAAGGTTCAAGTCCTCCGAACGGACACTCGGTGTGTGGGACGTGGCTGGGCATGTGGGCTGGGCATGTGGGCTGGGCAGGGCACTGTTCCTCCTTCTCTCCCTCTGCCCTACAGCCCGGGGCCCTGCAGGTGGAGCAGGGGAGAGCATGTCCTCCTCTTGGGAAAGGATGCCCCCAACTACAACAGAATTGACCTCCTCAGCCAGGTCCTATTTTCTCCAAAAGCCCACATTCTTTCCGGGTCAGCACATTCAGACTGACGGAAGATTTATTTAATAAATGGCATGAGAAGACGGCACTTTGTTAATCACCTTAAATACCTTACACCACACACAAATGATGAACTCAAAATAAAGAGTTAAATATAAAATGATAGGACGACTAGTAGAAAACAGAATTGAGTCTTGAAGCAGTTCAGATCTAGGAGAAGCAGACTAACAAATTAAAATTGGCATGCAATGTTAAACACCAAGACTACAGCCTAAAGAGTCAATGCATAATTCTCACAGAGAAATATCTACAAATAATAACAATAAATCAAAACAAACACTTTGAAAGATCTTGAACTTCATCTGTAATGTACAAAAATTAAAATTGGCCATTAAAATTTAGAAACTTGCAAAAACAGTTTTAAGTATTAACAAATGCTAATAAAGTGGTTATGGACAGCCACATATTGGTACATTCAGTGACACACGGGTTAGTCACACAACCCTCTTCTGAGACTTTCTCTTAGGGCATCACCCCAAAGGAAGAAGCCGTGTTTGTTGAAATGGTAGTAGACTGTACAGGTAAAGAATACGATATTTTGAGTTAGACACAACTGAGGGGAAATCCGATCTCTGCTATCTACCAGCTACATTTCCTTGAGGAACTGATTCAGCCCAGCTAAGCTTCAGGTTCCTTATTTATAAAATGGAAAGAATGGTATCAGATACAAACTCCTTGGTGCTCCACAACTGAGGGAAGAGAGGGAAAGAGGGAAATCAAGGAATGACCACAACAGGTAAGAGCAGGGAGCAGGCAGGACGCACAGGAGGTCCGTTGTGAGGGTTATTGTATATTAAGAAGGTAGACTATTTGGAAACCATTCAAAAGATAATCATAAAAATTCTGATGAGACTATCAGTTTAGAATATGGGAAATAAAAATGTGGTGGCATGTTCTACACCACCACAATTAGAGCTAAAAAAATGTGCATAGATACGGAAAAGCCTGGAAAAGCATGTGGGAAATGAAAATGAGGGAGGTGATTTTATAGAGCATTAAAACATTTCTTAAATATATTTATAATATATGAAAGCCAGAGGATGGATTAAAGATGGCGGCGTGAGAGGAGAGACAGAGGCTTCCTCCTAAAACTGCATATAATATGAAAATATAACTAATACAACTACTCTTGAAAGAGCAACAGGAAAGAGGACTGCACCAAACTGCATACACCTGGAGAAAAGAGCAGACCTCAAGGTCAGGGTAACTACTAAAGCTTTGGCCCGGCAGGATCCAAGCCCTTCCCCCACACCAGCTCACCAGTGGGAGGAAGAGAACAGAGCAGGGAGGGAGTGGAGAACTGGAACTGCTGAATACCTAACTCCAGAGATCTGCTCTGGGAGCACAAACCTACATTTCATGGTGCTTGCATGATACTCTCGTAATTGGGGCGTTGGAAAGCTAAGACAGGGAGAATTCCTGGAGAGAGTAAGATTCCAGCTGCCTGTGGAAAGCAGCGATCGATATCCAACTGCTCTGGGACAAAAGAAAGGCGGGCAGTCTGAGAGACTTCCTAACAAAGAAGCCCTTAGCAAGGGAGCTGCCAAAGAGGCAAGGATTGCACAGAGCTTACTCCTCAAGAGAAAGGACAGGCAGACAAAATTGCCTGGGTGCACTCTGCCTAGCAGGTTGGGAGCTTTCACGATCTTCAGGTACTCCAGCTCCTTGGCTGCCTACACAGCTCTAAAAACCCCTTCCATGATAGGCAGCCTATTATGCCTTTCATCTGGCCAGCCCCAGGCTTGCAAACCGGGAAAGGCAGTGGAGACAGGCATAGCAGCCGGGAAGCAGGAAACAGCTCTTTCCTCCCCCCAGGCACCAATACCACTACCCTGCAACCCCCGACATTGCTTCAGGGGCTGAGCAGCTCCAGAGAGTAGAGCTTCTGGGCACTAGAGGGTGCCATATACAAATATGAAACGCCAAAGAAACCTGGTTCAGAGTAAAATTATTAATACAACTCCTGAGAAAGATTTAAATGATATCAACCTCATGACTCTCCCTGAAAGGGAGTTCAAAATAAAAATCATTAACATGCATGGAGGTAAGGAAAGATATTCAAGAACTCAGGAATGAACTCTGATCGGAGATCCAATCATTGAAGAGCACAATGGACAGTATTAAAAGCAGATGGGATACGGTGGAGGAGACAATAAATGAAATAGAAACCAGAGAAGAGGAATACAAAGAAGCTGAGGCACTGAGAGAAAAAAGGATCTCTAAGAATGAAAGAATATTGAGAGAACTGTGTGACCAATCCAGACGGAACAATATTCACATTATAGGGTACTAGAAGAAGAAGAGAGAGAAAAGGGGATAAAAAATGTCTTTGAGGAGGTAATTGCTGAAAACTTCCCCAATCTGGGGAAGGAGATAATCTCTCAGACAATGGAGGGGCACAGATCTCCCAACACAAGGGACCCAAGGAAGACAACACCAAGACATATTGTAATTAAAGTGGCAAAGATCAAGTATAAAGACAGACTATTAAAAGCAGCCAGGGACAGAAATAAGATCACATACAAAAGAAAGCCTATCAGGCTATCATCAGACTTCTCAACAGAAACCTTACAGGCCAGAAGGGAGTGGCATGATGTATTTAATGCAATGAAGCAGAAAGGCCTTGAACCAAGATTACCTTATCTGGCAAAATTATCATTTAAATTTGAAGGAGGGATTAAACAATTCCCAGATAAGCAAAAGCTGAGAGAATTTACCACCCACAAACCACCTCCACAGTGTATTTTGGAGGGACTGCTATAGATGGAAGTGTTCCTATAGTTTAATAGCTGTCACCAGAGGTAATAAAACCACAGTAAAGAAAGTAGAACAGCTAATTACTAAGCAAATGCAAAATTAAATTAACTATACCCAAAGTCATTAAGGGATAGACAAACAGTACAGAATATGATACCTAATATATAAAGAATGGAGGAGGAAGAAAAAGGAGGAGGAAAAAGAAGAACCTTTAGGTTATGTTTGTAATAGCATATTAAGTCAGTTAAGTTAGACTCTTAAATAGTAAGGAAGTTAACCTTGAATCTTTGGTAACCACGAATCTACAGCCTGCAATGGCAGTAAGTACACACCTATCCATAATCACCCTAAATGTAAATGGACTGAATGCACCAATCAAAAGACATAGACTCACTGAATGGATAAAAAAACAAGACACATCTATATGCTGCCTACAAGAGACTCACTTTAAACCCAAAGACATACACAGACTAAAAGTGAAGGGATAGAAAAAGACATTTCATGCAAATAATAGGGAGAAAAAAGTAGGAGTTGAAGTACTTATATCAGACAAAATAGACTTCAAAACCAATAAAGTCACAAGAGACAAAGAAGGACATTACATAGTGATAAAAGGGTCAATCCAATAAGAAGATATAACCACTATAAATATCTATGTGCCCAACACAGGAGCACCTACATATGTGAAACAAATACTAACAGAATTAAAGGGGGAAATAGAATGCAATGCATTCATTCTAGGAGACTTCAACACACCACTCACTCTGAAGGACAGATCAACCAGACAGAAATAAGTAGAGACAGAGGCACTGAACAACATATTAGAACAGATGGACCTAACAGACATCTACAGAAATCCACACCCAAAAACAGCAGAATACACATTCTTCTCAAGTGCATATGGAACATTTTCAAGAATAGATCATGTACTAGGCCACAAAAACAGCATCAGTAAATTCAAAAAGACTGAAATTGTACCAACCAGTTTCTCAGACCACAAAGGTATGAAACTAGAAATGAATTATGCAAAGAAAATGAAAAATCCCACAAACACTTGGAGGCTTCACAACATGCTCCTAAATAATCAATGGATCAATGACCAAATAAAATCAGAGATCAAGCAATATATGGAGACAAATGACAATAATAATTCAACACCACAAAATCTGTGGGACACAGTGAAGGCCATGCTAAGAGGAACGTATATTGCAATACAGGCCTACCTCAGGAAAGAAGAACAATCCCATATGAGCAGTATAAACTCACAATTAACAAAACTAGAAAAAGAAGAACAAATGAGACCCAAAGTCAGTAGAAGGAGGGATATAATAAAGACTAGAGCAGAAATAAATAAAATTGAGAAGAATAAAACAATAGAAAGGATCAATGAAAGCAAGAGCTTGTTCTTCAAGAAAATAAACAAGATAGATAAACCCCTAGCCAGACTTATCAAGAAAAAAAGAGAGCCTACTCACATAAACAGAATCAGAAATGAGAAAGGAAAAATCACTACAGACACCACAGAAATACAAAGAATTATGAGAGAATACTATGAAAAATTGTATGCTAACAAACTGGATAACCTAGAAGATATGGACAACCTTCTAGGAAAATACAACTTTTCAAGGCTAACCCAGAAAGAAACAGAAAATCTGAACAGACCAATTACCAGCAATGAAATTGAACTGGTAATCAAAAACCTACCTAAGAACAAAATTCCTGGTCCAGATGGCTTCACCGCTGAATTTTATCACACATTTAGTGAAGACCTAATACCCATCCTCCTTAAAGTTTTCCAAGGAGTAGAAGAAGAGGGAATAACTTCCAAACTCATTCTATGAGGCCAGCATCACTCTAATACCAAAACCAGACAAAGACACCGCAAAAAAAGAAAACTACACACCAATATCCCTGATGAACATAGATGCAAAAACACTCAACAAAATATTAGCAAACCAAATTAAAAAATACATCAAAAAGATCATCCATCATGATCAAATGGGACTCATCCCAGGGATGCAAGGATGGTACAACATTCGAAAATCCATCAACATCATGCACTACATTAACAAAAAGAAGGACAAAAACCACATGATCAATTCCAATAGATGCTGAAAAAGCATTTGAAAAAATTCAACACCCATTCATGATAAAAACTCTCAAGAAAATGGGTATAGAGGGCAAGTACCTCAACATAATAAAGGCCATATATGACAAACCCACAGCCAACATTATACTTAACAGCGAGAAGCTGAAAGCTTTTCCTTTACGATCAGGAACAAGACAAGGATGCCCACTCTCCCCACTTCTATTCAACATAGTACTGGAGGTCCTAGCCACAGCAATCAGACAACACAAACAAATAAAAGGCATGCAGATTGGCAAGGAAGAAGTTAAACTGTCCCTGTTTGCAGATGACATGATATTGTACATAAAATACCCTAAAGAATCCACTCCAAAACTACTAGATCTAATATCTGAATTCAACAAAGTTGTGGGATAGAAAATTAATAGGCAGAAATCTGTGGCATTCCTATATACTAACAATGAACTAGCAGAGAGAGAAATCAGGAAAACAATTCCATTCACAGTTGCATCAAAAAGAATAAAATACTAGGAATAAACCTAACCAAGGAAGTGAAAGACCTATACTCTGAAAACTACAAGACACTCATCAGAGAAATTAAACAAGATACCAATAAATGGAAACACATCCCATGTTCATGGATAGGAAGAATTAATATTGTCAAAATGGCCATCCTGCCTAAAGCAATCTACAGATTCAATGCAATTCCTATTAAAATACCAAGAGCATTCTTTAATGAACTAGAGAAAATCATTCTAAAATTCATATGGAACCACAAAAGAGCCCGAATAGCCAAAGCAATCCTGAGAAGGAAGAATAAAGCTGGGGGGATTATGCTCCCCAACTTCAAGCTTTACTACAAAGCCACAGTACTCAAGACAATTTGGTACTGGCACAAGAACAGACCCATAGACCAATGGAACAGACTAGAGAGTCCTGATATAAACCCAACCATATATGGTCAATTAATATATGATAAAGGAGCCATGGACATACAATGGGGAAATGACAGCCTCTTCAACAGCTGGTGTTGGCAAAACTGGACAGCTACATGCAAGAGAATGAAACTGGATTATTGTTTAACCCCATACACAAAAGTAAACTCGAAATGGATCAAGGACCTGAATGTAAGTCATGAAACCATAAAACTCTTAGAAGGCAACAGAGGCAAAAATCTCCTGAATATAAGCATGAGTGACTTCTTCCTGAATGCCTCTTCGAGTAAGGGAAACAAAAGCAAAAATGAACTCATGGGACTACATCAAACTAAAAGTTTCTGTATGGCAAAGGACACCATCAACAGAACAAAAAGGCATCCTACAGTATGGGAGAATATATTTATAAATGACGTATCTGACAGGGGGTTAACATCCAAAATATATAAAGAACTTAGATGCCTCAACACCCAAAAAGCAAATAACCCAATTAAAAAATGGGCAGAGGATATGAAGAGACAGTTCTTCCAAGAAGAAATTCAGATAGCCAACAGACACATGAAAAGATGCTCCACATCACTAATCATCAGGGAAATGCAAATTAAAACCACAATGAGATATCACCTCACACCAGTAAGAATGGCCACTATCCAAAAGACTAAGAACAACAAATGCTGGCGAGGATGTGGAGAAAGGGGAACCCTCCTTCACTGCTGGTGGGAATGTAAGCTAGTTCCACCATTGTGGAAAGCAATATGGAGGTTCCTCAAAAAACTAAAAATAGAAATACCATTTGACCCTGGAAGCCCACTCCTTGGAATCTACCCAAAGAATACAACTTCTCAGATTCAAAAAGACATATGCACCCTATGTTTATTGCAGCACTTTTTACAATAGCCAAGATATGGAAGCAACCTAAGTGTCCATCAGTAGATGAATGGATAATGTACATGTACACAATGGAATACTATTCAGCTATAAGAAGGAAACAAATCCTGCCATTTGCAACAACATGGATGGAGCTGGAGGATATTATGTTCAGTGAAATAAGCCAGGCAGAGAAAGGCAAATGTCAAATGATTTCCCTCATTTGTGGAATATAACAACGAAGCAAAACTGAAGGAACAAAATAGCAGCAGACTCAGAGACTCCAAGAAGGAACTAGTGGTTAGTAAAGGGGAGGGGTGTGGGAGGGTGGGTGTGGAGGGTGGGAGAAGGGGATTGTGGGGTATTATGTCTAGTACACACGGTGTGGGGAATCACGGGGAAAACAGTGTAGCACAGAGAAGGCAAACAGTGAATCTGTGGCATCTTACTACACTGATGGACAGTGACTGCGTTGGGGTATGGGTGGGGACTTGATAATATGGGTGAATGTAGTACCCACATTGTTTCTTCATGTGAAACCTTCATAAGAGTGTATATCAATAATACCTTAATAATAAAATATATATATATATGAAAGCCAAGGACAAAGAATGCCTGAACAGAAACTTCATTGAGTTCTAAGAGTTCAGGCTGAGAGTCCCACCTGTCCATGATAAAAGGTGACATTGGTGATCTTGTTCATTCAGTCAACATGTATGGAGCCCCATGACATGGCAGAACTTTGAAAACAAAGATCCTGCCCTCACAGCTGAGTAAGGACTGAACATATGAAAACAACCTATTAAATGCCATTGTGGGAAATTCGTCCATGCAGATTAGCTCAGGCCACTCTATTCTTGGGAGGAGTGGGAGCTTCTCAAGGGGTGAGTCAGCTGATGAGAGGTAGTCCTTGGAAGAGGATGGAAAGAGGCAAAGGGTCTTGCATGTTACCTAAAAGAATCTGAGGTTGATGCTGAAATGAGAAGTTGAAGAAGAGAATTTTTTTTTTAAATCAACAAGAGAAAAGTGATTGAGCCTAGTCCAGGACAGTGGCAATGACAGGAGAGGGCTGGTTGTAATGATCGTGGAGAAGAAAATGAAGAGTTCGGTGTAGGCAGAGAGCTACAAGAGGAACAGGGAAGAATCCAAGCTGACTTTGAAGTCACCATTCACCAAAACAGGGACCGGACACTTGTGAGATAGGACACCAGGGCACTGGCAAAGTTGGGGCCAAAAGGTCAGTTTTTGGGGCTTGTTCCCTTTGCGATGCCTTTAGGATATGCCCATGAAAGCATCATCACGATATCGGGTAAATGGGTTGGAGGTTTTAGACAGATGCCAGCCAGAAATGGAGATCTGAAGGTCATCTGTGTTGTAATGAATGGAGAGAGAAGAGGCTAAAAACAGGATTATTTTTTGAGGTTCCATGCTATTTGAGGTACTTCACATATCTTGTCTTACTTAAACATCACAACCACCCCATGAATTATGTGTTTGAGGAAGCTGAGGCTCCAAGCACTTACATAAAGAATTAGGATTCTTTGTTGAAAATAACAAAACAAGCTTATTGGGAGAATTTATTATAAGGACACAGGGGCCCCTTGCAGCACTCAAGGACAGAGATGAGAGGGGGAGAATCCCATTCTCTCTTTTTATTTTGCAAAGCTCGCTTTTGCAAAGGCTGCTAGGTGAGGAGTGAACAGATTGGACAGCAGCAAGTGCAGTAACGAGGGGGCCTGTGGAGACCATTTTCTTTTTTTCCACCTCTTGCAAATCAGTCATGAAGCTAAGTCTTATTGAAGTAGATGTGGCTTTGGCTTGAAACCAAGATAAAATGAGTGATCATGGAGAAAAGATGTCATGCACTTTTTGCCAACTTTGGTTTGACAGTTGCCAAATTTCAAGATTAATTTTCTTTGGGTAAAACTGATTCTCCATGTTTAAACTAAAATGCACAGAGTATAGGTAGACATAATAGCTACCCTTAAAAAATGAATCTAAGTTTATGTAGAAATTCTCTTTTAACATTTTATGCCAATAGCTTTTCTTTCAGACTTGCTCTTTATCGGAAAGCCTAGGGAATACAGTGGACAGGATTCTGAGATAGAATCATTTAAAAACTAAGTCTGCTTCAGCAATGTTTCCTGTTCATTGTATAATTCAGGACAAGCAGCCCCAGCCTTCCCGGCTCTTTGAAATGAAGAGATTTGGACTAAAACCAGCATTTCTCCATCTTTATTGTGCGTATGAATCTACTGGAGATGCTGTTAAAATGCATGTCGGGGTGAAGCCTGAGACTGTCCATCTCTAACAAGGTTCTGGGTGATACCCATGCTAATGGACCATGACGACACGCTAATTAGATCACCTGCACTAGGCTTTAAGCTGAAATGGTTGCCAAATAAAGAAAAGCATTATGATACAATTGATAACAATAAGTTATTTATTTTTCAAAATGAAGATGGTTTCATTTATAAGAATAATTCATGTTTATCAAAAAATTGTTTTATATCACACAGTATATAAGGTGGAGGAGCTGAAAATCATCCAGAGTTAAATGCCACTCAAAATCACATGTTCTCTTTTCACTTGGTTATGAAGAATACAAGTGTTAAGTTTCAGTATTCTTTTGTATTACTTCATCTTTTAAAATCAGATCGTGAAGTAATTTTTCAATTTGCTGCCTGCCAGTTGGACATTAATTGATTTGAATTCTGTTCCTCCTATTGCAGTAGAGTTGCCCCTGTGTTACTATGTAATTTCCAGTTGTTCATTGCCTGGAGACTGGAGGAAAGAATGAGTGAACTTTCCAGGGTTGTCACTGCCAGGCCCAGCTGACCTAGAGAGCCCTAGAGGAGGAAGGAGCTAGATGAACACTGAGAGGCTTAAAACAAAATTCCAAGTTAGGATACACTGAAAGCTGATCAGCAGAGGCTCTTCATGTATGTTGATGTTTTGGGAATGACTTAGGTCATAATCATTGATCAGGGAGGAAATCTTGTCTAGTTCCTCTGTACATTGCTTAATGATGGTTAATGTTAAAACTATCTGAGTGACTTAAAAGGACTGCAAGAATAAAATTACATTCTTATGAGCTTGTTGATCATTAATAACATGTAAATGACACACTTTTAAGGCTCAATATACAACTATTAAATATAAGATTATAGATTCCAAATATCAAATTGGCTTTGTTATTTATACTTTTTTCTCTGTCTTCTTGAATCATCCACATTTCCTAATTTAATATACAGGGAGGTAATTATAATCACAAGTCCACATTTTTATATAGCTTAAGGAATTTTTCAAACTGCATGTATAGATATATATGGATTTTATCCATGTTCATAAGATAAGACAAATGGAAATAAAGCAAAAATATTGTCAATGTATAGCTAATAACATATTCAGAGGACAGCTATTTGAAATAATGTCATAATAATTCCACCATCGAGCATAAGTTAAATATATTGCGTGTAAGTTAACACTTTTGATAAATGATATTCATCATTTTAGATACCACTTTTCTGGAACACATAACATTCTTCCTTTAACAGAGGAATGTGAAAAAAGTGCTTTAATCTTTGGGCAAGAACATGTTATAATCATCGTCGATTGTTCTTTGCTTCTGTCCTAAATCGTCCTGGAACACAGTGACTTCAGAAACCTTGAGTCTTTTATTTTTTGCTCATAAAAATTATCTTTTATAAAAGTTGTAAGTGTTCATTGTGGAAAATTTTTCAATCTGCAGTAAAATATAAAGACGCAAATAAAAAGCATCCTCAAGCTCAGTCCAGAAATAATCATTATCAAATGACCTCTTTGCACCGTGTATGAGTTTCCTAGGCTGCCGTAAAAATCAACGCACAATGAGTGGCTTAAACAGCCAGAAGTCGTTCTCACGGTTCAGGAGGCCAGGGGGCTGAAATTAAATGTCAGCAGGGTTGGCTCCTTCTGGAGGCTCTAAGGAAGAATCTGTTCAGGCCGCTCTCTCCGCTTCCGGTGGTACTGGGACACAAGCCTTGGCGTTCCTTAGCTGGTGATTGCAAGGCTCCAACTTCTGCCTCCTTCGTCACAAGGCCTGATTCTCTGTACGTATGAACTTCTCTCCATCCTCTCCTTCGTTTATAAGGACACCAGTCATTGGATTTAGGGCTCAGCCTAATCCAGTATGACTTCATCTTAACTAATTACATCAGCAAAGCCCCTGTTTCCATATAAGGTCACATTCTGAGGTTCTGGGTAGACAAGAATTTTGGGGGGAACACTATCAATCCACTACACACACAATATAATATATATATTTGTATAATTATAAAAAAGGGCTCATGTCTTATGTAGCATTTTACATTTTTGTAGTGTAACGTCTTAAGAATTTCACATCATTACACAACCACCCTGCCACTTCAGACATCTTAGATGGTTTCCAGACTTCACTATTGGAAATGACTCTGATGAATCTATATGTGGCTAAATCTTTGAGGTTATCTCTGCTTATTTCCTTGGTGTAAATTCTTGTGAGTTGAATTCTTGGGTAAAGAATATGAACATTTGAAATGCTTGAGGCATCTCATTTAACTGAATTCCAGAAAGAATGTATCGGTTTACTGTCACCAGCAAAAGAGAGAGAGCCCAGTGTGTAACACGCACCTTACATTGCACATTAGTTTTTTGAATGTTTGACAAGCAAAGAGGCAAAGAAATGACATTACTTCCTTTCTACTTGTATTTTTATGTGAGGTTGCATCTTTGTTGTTACTGTTTATTAGTTATTTGTGTATCCCTTTTTCCAGGTACGAGCTGATACCTCCTATTTCATCTTAAATCTCTCCAACTATCAGCATTGATTTCTTACAGTCTCACTGATGAATATACTGTTCACATTCTCCTGTTTTACAGATTGTTGTGAGCTAACAAACCATGCAGACAGACTCCCCCACTTCCCTTCTCCCAGTCTTTGGACCATCTTTGAACCTTGTACAGATTTCAGTTATTGCCTCCGTTGTATCATATCTGAATTGTTTACAGGTGTCTTTCTCGCCTTAGACTTTGAGCACCTTGGAGGTGATGTCCGTGTCCTATTCGTGTTTTCCTGTCTCCAGCAACCAGCATGGATGCTCAATAAGTATCTTTTGAACTAAATTGCTAGACTGTGGCCTGGAAATTTTCACAACTCCTTGTTTAGATAGAAACAGCTAAAAAAGGACATCTAAAATAAGGATGGACACTAAATGGGTCTCTGAATAAAATGCATGGAATTTAACCTATGAATGTTATATTTTTTACTTAAATTTTTAGAGGCAGCCATTTTTTCTCCTGCATTCCCCAGCTATATTTCTGAGGTAACTGAGACTGAGCAACGTCATCCAAATACACAACTAATAAGCATAAAATGACTATAATTGTAATAAAAATACATTAAACTATATCAGAATAAGATTTGTAATTGTCAAAAAATTTTAATTTCATATCGTTCCCGTTGAAATCATTGACTGTACTTGTAGTAAATACAGCACAAATTTATGCTATTTGTCGATTTTAAAATAAATTCCCATTCAAAATACAGATATGAAAAACATCAGTCCAACCCTACCTGAAGTGCTCTGAAAAACCCTTTCAAGTTTCTGCAAAACTGGACACAAATGGATTTTAAAACATGATTTGAAAAGTTATGAGAATGCTTAAAACTTGCATTGGTTGTAATAACTTTCTTATAAACATTTATTATAAGCATTTCTGTATAAATTTATTTTCACATGGATATTAAGATAAGCCATTGCCACAAAAGGATTTTCTGTTCAAAACCCTCTTTATGACCTCGATGTCCTTCGTCTTCATGCCGTTATCCCGTTTACGCCCGTGCCCTCCCTGCCATCACATGCTGTCCAAATGCCACACACCCTAAAGGACCCCATCCCAACCGCGTTTCCTGGATTATGGATGCCTTTTTTCCCCATCATAACCAAAAGGAGCTCTTTCCATCCTCTCTGTTCTCATGACACACTGCTTCCAGTACTTTTGTAGCTCTTAGTAAGTGCAGTGTAGTCTAGTTATTTGTGAACGTTTTATTTTTTTTCCCCGTGGACTGTAAACATTTCAATGGGGTGAGCACAGGACTCCTATGCAAATACTCAAATATTGTTTGTGGCAATGGTTCTAATGGTGAACGTTTGAAAAGCATGCTTCTTAACTACTTGGGGATTGAAATAATCTGGGGGGAATGTTAGAGACCTGACATTTCTGCAGTATCAACAGCCGCCCTCTCTTTTGAAGTTGTGGTGACACCGTTTTATTCTCTAGTCTGCCCAGCCCCTGTCTAACATGCTGCATGTGAATGCCACGTGCATGTGCATGCGTGCGCGCGCGTGTGCCGCGGCAATCCGCCCTGGTGGCTGCTTGGCAGGGAGAAAGTACGCCGACCTCCAAGCTTCTCTTTCCCAATTCTTCACACCTCCCATCTGAGTTTCCAGTATTGTGGCGTTGAAGGTGCTCTGGGGCTCTTCCGAGCGGGAGCACAGCCCTCTTCCAGCGCGGCCACCAGGGAGAGGTGAGCGGGTTTGGAGCGTGGGCATGTCACCGAACAGATGGATGCGTACTCGCTGAATCCAATCGGAGCCGGGTTGGGACAGTTTCCAGGTCGCAGGCAGACGGGGCCGGAGCGTGTCGGGCGAGGCTGGAGGAGCCATTCCGGCGCAGGGATGCAACAGGGCTTGGGCGCCGGCGAGGGGAGCCGCGGCGCGGGCTTTGTTTCTGGTTCTGGCAGGGTCTCCGCCGGAGCTTCGGTCGTGAAGCAGAGCGCCGCGCTGCTCCGCACCGACTGGAGGGGAAGGGGTGACTCATGTCACCCCCGCCGTGTCTCCCCTCCCGGCAGCTGCTCCATCGTAGCTTTAAAAGGAAGTGACATGGGGTGGGGAGAGACGTCAGCCGAGGACCACTTTTTTTTCCCCGAAGGGCCCACCCCATGGGTGGAGTCTCGCTGTCTCTGCCCAGGGTTGGCCGCCTTACAGCCGCTATAAACTAGTGGCGACCGCGGCCCCCGGCCGCTCCCTCCCGCGCCGGCCGGGTCCGCGCGTCCGGGCTGCCAGCGAGGAGGTAGGTGCCCTCGGCCGGCCCGGGGCTCGCCGCGGCGTTTCCCCAGCCCTGCGCGGGTGGGCGCGGCCCGAGGCGGGGACAGCGCGGGCCGGGCGGCGGGCGGCGCGGGGACCGGCCTTTGTGCTCCGCGGGCGGCGCATCCCCGGCCCCGGCCCCCGGTGGAGGCATGTTCCCCGCCGTCCCCGAGGCTGGGGAGAAGGTTCCTGCAGCGCCCGGGTCTCCGGTGTCAGGCGACACGTTCTTCCGTCTCTAGCGTTTCTATGGCAACCACAAAAATACTACACAAAATGCATCCCCGACAGACACGGGTTGATCCGTATTTGGTGCCGAGCCGGTGGCTTTCGGCTCGGGGCCTGCCCGGCGTGCTGAGCCGCAGCTGGCGGCGCGGCTACCCCTCCTCAGTTCATTTTGGTTTTTCCCTGTCACAGGAGGGCTGGGGGAGGGGTGTTGTCAAGGAAACAGGCATTTGTAATTACCTCTTTATTTATCTAATTTTCAGCCTATGAATTTCCCCATCATGCATAGGAGTTGTAAAAAGAACGGTTTGATGTTTATGTGAGTCTTCAGTTTCTGCTTCTGGTCTTTTTTAGAAAACCGAAGCAGTTCCCTAGACGTGATGTTCATGTCTGCTCACTTAGGTGGGGAGAGCCCCGCCTCCATGGGAGGCGACATCCTCCAGAAAAGTTTTAGAGGGTGTTTGAGAATCAGCATCTGCTACTGTGATCCAGGTTTGCTGAAAAGTCTCAGTATTTACCAGGGATCTTTGCTCTAGTCTGAACTTATTTAGCCCAGAGTCCAAGTTCAACAAGTATGAGCACTAACCAATGGTAACCACCGGACCCGAGGGGGCGGCGCATTTCCAGTCCCGGCCCGGCTCTCCGCATTTTGCACATGGTCCTTTTAAGGGTCGCCCAGGATGTCCACTGTCCACTCGCATTAAGGTGAGGATCCACAGACCTCTTTTTCAAAATTGGGAAAGGATTAACCCATCTGTTAGTCGGGCATCCTTACTTGGAAAGAAAGGATCGTAAGATAAGGGAGAGTGTGTGTGTGTGTGTGTGTGTAGATGGCAGAGACAACAGGGACAAGTCAAGAGCCCTAAGTTAACACTACTGAATCTTCTGAATATCCTCTGTGAGGAGAAAAAGAGTTGATTTTTCAGGAAAAATATAAAACATGAGAGAAAAGTATCATCTACCTAGTCAGAAGCAAAGTTAAATATGATAAGAATCAAGCTACACATTTGTTAGAAAGACAGAATCCAAACAGGTCTATAAACAGGTAGGAGTCCAGTGGACGCTTTTATTCAGTGCAACTGAGGAAATGTTTGATAACGACACCATTTTTTAAATGGGCATCCTAAAGGACCACATCAGCCTTTATGCATCAACAGTAGTCTCATCCTCAATTCTTAAAATTGTCTGTGATTTTGGAGACAGATGGGTGAAGTTGCTTGGCTCTCATAAAAGCGTTACTTAGAAACCTCAGAGTAACCCCTTCTAGTGGAAGCAGCGGCAAGGACTGGTTTTAAAGGGATTCTTTTTGCCAAGAGATCTTTATCTAAACATGCTATTATCTATGATTTATAAAACATATTATAGGGCAAGAGGTCTTAAGTATTTCAGATACAAAAGTTATCTAAAACTGGAGGCTGAATAGCCTGGCAGAAAAACAACTAGAACTAAGTGGAGTTAATAACAAGAAAACCAATTAAAGGAAGGCAGGAAGCTTAGAAAAGTGTCATTAAAAAGAATATGACTCTTGTTTTGAAAAGCACATGTTAGTACACACAAATAGTGGGATTGGAGGTGTTCAATGTTTTTGCAAAGAGTGTAGAAAGCAGTTGTGCTAAGTTACTGGATTTCTAGCCTGAAAATCATCCTCAAGGATGTGGATTTACCACATGACCAAAGCAGATGGGCAATGAGTAAGTCAAAGTCTGTGATGAGGGCTCTCCTGAGTTTCTAGATCGAGGAGTTTTACAACAATCTCTTGGATGAAACTCAAAGGAAAAGTAGCAAGAACCATTCGGAAGCACAACCCCCAAAACTATATCCTATTATTGGACCCTGAGTAGAGATTAAAAGCATAATTAGAGCCTTGCTCTAGGAAAGGTCAGTGGAGCTACAGATGCAAAGCAAATTCAGGGTTTCATGGAAAAGGCTGAATAGTGGTGATCCTGAGAAACAGCATCTGAAGTGGGAGTCAGTCACCACTGCATTGGGACTTCACTGTCTGCAAGGCTCTGACCTGGGTGCATTAAAGTTTGTAAAGAAAATGGAAGTGGTAGCTTGCGCTCAAAGTTAAGAATTCCCCAAACAAGGATGATCTCATACCAATGAGTACACTGCTGGAAAAAAGGAGGCAAGGCAAGAGGGAGATGAGAAAGCACGATACGACTAGTCTGAGAAGAATGTAACAAAGATAATGACATGGCAGCTTTGAAGGAGAGGAGACAGTCCAAGCAGAGGGAGACAAAGGTGTCCGCATAACAGGGCTGGATGGTAAGAGCTGGATCATGGGGTAAAGGTCTTGTCCCAAGCAGGGAGAAGTCCATCTTTACTGTGGAAATAGGGCAGGTATACTCTGTGCTGGGGGGAAGAACTAGTAAATAAAGACTCAGGGACAGTATTTTGCTTAAATCAGATCAAGAAATATTGGTGGAAGAAAGACTGTGTGAGAAGGAGGCAGAATCCTTCATAATCCAATTATTTTTGAGTTGAAGCTCAAGAAGTGAAAACCAGACTTAAATTAGACTTTAAACAAGCAGGAGATTTGGGAGAGGGACTGCCCCATGCACCCCCACGGTCACTGTAATAACACCTACTATTGCCGTTCCTTTAAATTGTGGGATGCTTGGAGGAGCATTTGGCAAACTTAATACATTTTGTGCAGTCTGCTGTACTTTGAAAAGGAGGTCTAATGGGTATGTGAAGGCTGCGTTCACTGTTCTGAATGGCTTTTGACACCTAAATGTTTAGAGAAACATATGGGACCAAGCCTGACTTAAAATCCCTACCATTACCCAGAGCCTGGGCAACTCTAATTCAATAATCTTTGTCCAAAACAGAATCCGTTTGGAAAGCAGGCTTTGGAACTCTGAAATTTAGCTTTACAAATGGACCAGAAAGGCTTACTTCTAAGACTGTGAGAAAAAAGAAGCTTAAATCATGAACGTGTTCTTTTAACGGTATTTACTGTGCATTTATTTTGGACCAAGTGTTATAGAGCAAAACCACATAAAGGTTAAATTGCTACAGTTTTCAAATATCTGAAGGCTTTTTAAGATAGATGCTGTGACTGGCTGATCTTCATTTTCTTCTGATGACTGAATAAGAGGAAATATCTTAAAATAACAGCAATTTTTGGTGAACGTTATCATGGAATAATCTACCTAACCTGTTTTCCTCTAGTTTTCAAGATGCACTCTTGCACCCCAAAGATTTTCTACCTGTTTTTGTTTTTGTCTTCGTTTTATTACTCTAGTCTTAGTTTGCTCTACTTCTTCCTTTGATGTTAAATCTTGTTTTTCAGTCACCATTAATTCATTAATTTATATATATATAAATTAAGTATATATGTATATATAAGTATATATTATGTATATATATATAAATCATGTATAAACAAAACATAAATATATATATGCATACATTATCCATCTGCCCATCTATTCATTCACTCCACAAATGATATAGAGCATCGTATGTCAGGCATTATATATAATGGATGCAGCAATGAATAGGAAACGATTTCTTCCCTAAAGAAGCTCAGGAACTAGCACGGAGACAGATGTAGAAACATCCCCTTAAACCAAGGGGTATTATTTTTGATAGAGGCATTTATTGGCTAATGGCACTGGATGCCTCTTTCATTGAACAACTTTATACATAGATTGTGATGGGAAGACAGGGAGAGAAGGGTTAGCGGTTGACTATTGTCTATTTATAATTTTCTCGTATCTTCTACATTGTTTGAGCTCATGGCTGGTGTCAGTGAACATTTGTTGATTAACTTGATCAGAGGAAGTGGTGGTTCTGACCCGGGAGACGTAGAGTCCCAAAAGTTTGTCCATTCTTACTGAAAAGTACAAGTTGCCTGAGATACTCTCTCAAGGTTCCCTCATAGGGACTTCCATGGGATCCTAGCTCCCTCCAGATGGACTCAAAGTGACACTCCCACTGGTTTACTACATAGCCTCTTGTCTTTTAGAGCTGGATTTCCCATATATTACAAGTCTGTGTCTTGTTCCAATAAAATCAGTTGGGTTTCAATACCTTAAATCTAAATAACCAAAATAAAGAATGCTAAGACCTGTTCATATTTCCTGAGGTCATGAAACTCCTTTTAGGAGAACTGTTTGGCCGCACTTCATTTCTGCCTCCAGCATGGGAATTATATGGACAACATAACAAAATTCCATTGCCCCACCTCCCACCTCTTGCTTGTCTGACCTTTCAACAAGTTCCCCTTCTTCTTTGTTATTTTAATATCAGATGAAATCAGCTTCTCCCTTTAGCCTGAAGCTGTGCCAGATAACCCTGATCCACACTCAGATCCTCCCTCTGAATCTGGGTTATACACAGGAGCTATTTCATGGTCATTTCTATGTAGGGTCTTCCAAGAGGAATGGCACGTTTCAGACTTCGTGGTAGTTTGACGATGGGCACTAAAATTCCTTCAGGAGATTATTCCTCAGTCTGGGGGGACAACAGGGAACGTGCTGAAGCCATCAGAGACCCCGAAGTGACCAGCCAACCTGTAGGCTCTATGAAAACGATAGCAGCCCACCTATACTGAGGGCTCCCTGAGTGCCAGAGAATATTGCATATACTTCACATTTCTTAGTTCACTCTATCTTCATAACAAACTGAGCAGGTAAAAACTATTATCACTTTGCATTTTTTCAGATAAAGAAAGTAAAGATTAGAGAGAGTAAGTTACTCACCAGTATGATAATAAGTACCAGAGCTGAGATTTGAGCTGAGATCATTGTCCTCCAGAGAGCCCTGGTTCGGAACCGGTGTGGCCTCCCATGTCATTAGTGGTGTGCTCATCCAACTATCTCCAGGGCCTGCACAGTGCCTGGAACATAGCAGACATGCAGGAAGTATTTCTGGAATAGCGATCACATCTCTAGCACGTAGACCTTCCCGTTGCATGCCTTTCATCCTCCTTTGTAAGAGCTGAAGAAGTACTGAGAGTAGTGTTTTAGAACTGGGGGGATTGGGCGCATAATAGTAGCACTTGGAAAACAAGCTAATATAGTTCTCAGGGGGCTTTGCTTTTATGCTGTGGCTCAGCCAGAGCGATGATAGGGTGGGGAAAGGGGAAGGGGCCTTGGGATTAAAATGTGTGAGTGACAGTGCAGTACACGCATCAAATTAAATAGGAACTGTTCTCAAAACCAACTTTTAGCCAAGGATGGAACTGTGCTGAGAAGTTACTCTTAAGGATACCTGGGGTGGATGCACTTAATGGTGCCCAGGGCTGCGTGTGGATAGAGTCTCAGAGACTTCTTTATTGTGGCCGATTGTCAACAAATCTGTTACTGAGTTTAAAAGGGAAGTCTCGTCTGAAAAGACACTGACAGTGCTTATCTTAGACAGCCTTGGAGATGAGAATGGGAGAAATGAATTGGCCCGGGAATGAAATTTGGTCTTTTCCCCATCTCATCGGCTCTGCATGAGCTGTCACCGCTCTGTGGGCAGGAGTTAACCCAGGCTGATGAAATGTTAAAGAGGCTGCCCATGCCAAACCCTTCTCCCCTCGATGCTGCAGCCGTCACCCCTCAATCACTGCAAGAATCTCACCCTTGCTGCTGGGTCCCAGTGTAAGTAACTCCAGCCGGGTCCTCCCTTGCCTCTCTCCCCAGCTGTGCAGAAGGTAGGTTGAAAGGGGAGACAGTGAGCAGCTTCCTTCTCCAAACATGTACAATAACTCTTCATGCTGATCTCCCAAACCTGACTTTCTCCTTCCCACCCATCCTCATACAACAGTCACTCTTTCCAGATGCTGTTCTATTATGTGACAATCGTCTCTAATGTTCTATCATAGTAACTACACTGGGCCCTTATTGATAGCAGGAGCTTTCTAACTGCACCGTATCTAGCACAGAGCAGAGCACCTGACATTTAATGGGGTTATAGCCTAGAGAAAAGGTGGCCACAAAGAGTCAGGGGTCAGATTTGCCTAACCTGATGGCCTCCCAACCAGGTCCTCCCAGGCTCACATTCCTTGAAGATAAGGTCCCTATCTCAGCACTGTTGACGTTAGGGCAAAATAATTATTTGCTGTGGGACCATCCTGTGATTGTAGGAAGTTTAGCAGCGTCTCTGGGGTCCATCCCCTCCAGATGCCAGTACTAGTCCCTGCCACCCCAGCTCTGACAGCCAAAGATGCCCCAGACATTGCCAAATCTCCCCTGGAGGGACCAAATCACCTGCAGCTGAGAACCCTTCTGTACAGTCAGCTCCTGGGTCCAAGCAAGACACGGGCCCCAGGACTAACTTGGACTCAGCAGGTCTTCGAAGACAGGTCCAAACCAATGGGCAATTCATTCACTGAAATTAATAAAGAGATAGACATTGAAAAATAATAGTAAATGAAGAGCAGATGTGCAACCAGAACATATTCAAATATTTCGTGCCCCCTTTTCTCCTGGCACACTGCCCTAGAGACTTACCTGTAATCCGTGTTGCTGGGGAGGCTGGGTGGTCTGGCAGCCCCAGGCACCACACAGAGGCCTGCTTAGGTGGGCTGACCCCTTGGCCTGGCTGAGCCCAGCTGGAGGAGGTGGTTCTAGTGGAATGGATTAACACAGTTAAAGAAAGAATGGTGAGAGCCCCTCAGCATTGCTGACCTCACATACCTCACCAGGACTTGCTGATTTATTCGCAATTCCTAGGCCTTCACAGTGAACCAGTGCTTCCACAGCCAGGGTCCCCAGTTATTTATTTGCCTCTTAACTCCCATCCCAGTTGTGGGTATTTTTCTCCTGTTGGGTCTCCAGCACTTCTCAGACTAGAAGGCCACTCTTCCTGCTTGTCCTGGGGCCAGCTGACCTGCCCCACTCGGGAGCCCCCAGCTCCCCAGCCCAATGCCTGTTGCTCACCAGTTGCTCAGTCACCATCATGTCCTGTCCTGTTATTCTAAATCGCAAGCAACTGCAGAATCTGCTGGCAGCATCCTGACTGGATCCTTATGTTCAGCCTGCTGTTGGCCAAACACGGAGGGTACAAGGATGAACTATGCGGGGTCTGCCTGGGGGGACAGGACCCCTGTCACCCACGGGCAGGGCAGCATGCAGAGCATGTTGGGAGCACAGGAAGGGGCCTACTACTCTCCCTGCCAGGCTACAGCCTCAGAAGTGCTTCCTTGACAAGAGCATAACCCCCAAGTTAGGTCTTGAAGTAGAGCCCTGGAGGTCAGATGTGCATGAGGAAGGGATCAGACATGGGGGGAGTGTGGCCGGCAGTGAAGTGGCCTGAACAGTGAAGTTAGAGAGCCCCTGCACAGTAGGAAGAGCCGTCTGGAAGCAGGGAGACCCCTGCCAGGCTGGGGCTGGGGCCAGGAGCTGAGCTTGAGGGCTCTGGCCAGGCCTGGGGGGTGGGGCAGAGGAGGGAAGCTGGCTGGGAGTTGCATGAGGAAGAGCCTCAGGATTGGGTACCTGTTGTGCAGAGACCCTTTTTGACCCTCTGGGATTGTAACCACAGAATGAAACCTCATCTATAATATTCCTCCCAAAGAGTCACTTGTGTTAGGCTTTGTAATGTAGTCATCTAGGCGCTTCCATAACGACCGCTTACTGCTGCGGTACGTGCTCTGAATGCCATGACTCGTGTCACCCTCACTCCAGCCCTGTGGTTATAAATTACTGTCTCTGATCGAACTTGAAACGGAGACACAGAATGGTTAGCTAGGTTTCCTAAAGTCACTGGGCTGGGGATGCCTGTTGTGGAGCGAGGACCGTGGCTTTTGATCCATGAAGAGTCATAAAAGCATTGCATAGCTTATGTGATAGATGGCTTCCCACAATTTCCCTGGGTCTTCTTTTAGGTTGAGAGGACTTTCCCTAGCTGCAAAGTGTGCAGAAATTCTGCATCTTAACCCCTCAAATCATGTGGAAATTTTGGTTACTTAAGACCAAACGTCTAATAACAGTTTCATGGTTGTCACCAAGATCCTCATTGGCCTTCAATTCAAGAGGGTGATAGGGTCAAAGTTAAAGTGAGAGGAACAGGGAGAGAGGACCACAGGGATATTTTAATGTGCCTGATTATTTTAATTATTTATAATGGCTCCAATTTTAGCCTAATTGTGACTCCCTTCCCCCTTCTCACTCCTTCTTTCTCCTCAAATGGCTGAACTGTGATTTGTCTTTAAGAGTCTGGTTGGAAACAGCTTCCCGCTGGCTTTACTCCCCAGGGCAGATGTACCTTCTGGAATGCCTGCTTCGCAAGGCTGGGATCTGGCTGTGCTCTGCGGGGGCTGGGCAGGCCTCGTGCTGCCGTTTCCCAGAAACATCGCAGAGCATGATGCAGCCGCACCTGTCTCCCCAGGCAGGCAGAGGGTGAGCAGCTTGGCAGTCAAGGGGTCCTGCCCAAAGCTGAAGGCCACAGGAGCATGTCATTAGCCAGTCTCTGGAGACTGCCTGGCCTCCTTCTCTAGCCTCCTCCTCTGGCTGTGTAGACTGGGGATGTTTCAGGGACCACGCACCGGAGCATGGCATAAGGGAGGATCAGGGTTGCGTCCCCAGCCACGGCCACCTGCGTACCCCAGCGGGATGTTGAGCTCCTTGGACTCTGTGCTGTCCTTGGCGTGAGGAAGTGGCCCAGCGCATCCTGTGGCCTTACTTCCTGACCTGGTGAGGGAGGACTTCAGGGTAGATGCAAACACCGTCAGCCACCATATCCCAGGGCCATTTCAGTGGCACGCCGACAAGGGTGCAGAGCTGCACGAGGGAGTGGACTGCACCCAGCTCACTCAAGCATCTGCTTTGCTGAGAGATGGAAGGAAAAAGAATGCTTTAAAAGAAGACAGACGTGGGTATGCCACACTGTAACATGCAAGTCGTATGGACTTCTAAGACTTTATGCTTGCTGGTGGGGTGATGTTAGGCCACGGCTCCAGACCCTTTGGAGCCCATTTCCTCTGCTGAAGGGAGCATCTCTCTGGAAATCTTTGAGAAGAAAGCTGAGCTGAATGATCTCTAGGTGACCCTTTGTGGGGAGGAAGAGTAGATTTATAGCGGGGCCTTCCACTGCCTTTCCCTGTCCCACTGTGGCTGCACGGGGAGTCCTGGGATGCTACAGGAGGGGCCAGGCACAAGCCATCTGTGAGAATCTGCCCACCTGACTACTTTTCCTTCTCTGTCTCTCTCATGGAGGCAAACTGCTGGAGGGCTGCTTGGGACCCCATCATTTTGTCTCTGGTGGCCCATCTTGTGGACCCTTCCCTCCGCTCTGCCGGGGTAACACCCACTCTGCTTCGGCCCTGAGCGTGTTCTGTTCTGTTCTGATTTCCTCTCGGTACCCTGACTGTCTCTTGGATAAGGAATTGCTTTACGCTCTACTGCTTGCTGATACCTTGTCCTTTATCACTATTTTATGATAAGTTAGCCTCCTTTCCTCATAAAGGCTTTTTTCATAAAGGGGTTGAAACTGGCTCCTTTCCTCCTGAATCCCAGCTCGAGTGGGAGGGTTGGTACCTTTGTGCGACACAGGGTCTTCAGGACTCAGTGTTCAAGGCTGCAGCAAGATGCTACTGGTCTTCTTCATACCTGAGGATGAAAGGAATAAAAAGGGTAAAACCAGTTATCCCTGATTTTGTTTTGTTTTGTTTCATTTTTCCCAACATCACTTGACTTTTCCTCTGATGGGGTGATGGGAAGTTATGCTAGCAAGAGTCTGAAAGCTTCTATTATCTCTGACCAGCATGTGTTCCTAGAAAAGAGGGAGTGGTAAATGGCTGAGTTTTCCTACATCAAATATAGCTTGGCACACTGCATTATAAGCTGGATTCCTGGAAGTACACCGTCCCACCTGCTCACCTGCCGTTTGCTCTGTCGATGGTGACTCCTGCGTGGGGGCAGGAGAGCAGCTGCGTTCCGGTGACACTGGAGTCAAGTTACCAATATGCCATGAGCTGGTGTTTCTCCGGAATAGCATGGTAAATGTCGCTGACCATTCAAATCATCGTATATTATGAGTATTAACCACCTGCCATGGCCAGGTCCACACTGGACACAGTGTATAGCAGATGAAAACACTTTAGCTCCTAAGGGGTTCCGGATGTGGGAAGGCAGACAGATACAGGAAAGGAAATGGTGTTTACTGACGTTGTGTGGCCTTGCTTCTGTGCTTGTACCTCATGTGACTATTCTACATCATTCACTCCTGCAGTAGAGAATCATTATTGCACGATGGTCAGGCTCTGCAGTGACCATCAGCAGGGACCTCAAGAAGACCAGGAAGGAGGCACCTAACCACTTCGCGGAGGAGGGCATGGGGGGTACAGGCTAGGCAGGGTTTGGAAAGCTGAATACACATCTAGCAAGTCAACAGTGGAGGAAGGGGGAGGGATGGGGCCAGAGAACTACAGGGGCTGGGCATGGGGAAGCTTCCCTTAAGTGTGCGCGGCTCAAAGAAGGCCGTGCTGACCTCATCGCTACCTGCCCTGGGGAACACTGAGCATCCTGGGAAAGTAGCTGTTGGTCTTTGACGTCATCATTTACATTTTCTCATCATTCCTTCCTACAGTCTAACAAGCTCCCTGAGGCCATCCAGTGTCTCCACACCCCAGGATGGTGCCTCAATAAATATTTGTTGGAGGAATGAAAGGCCTCCTCTGAGGAAGGGCTGAGAGAAATGAGCCCTTGCGGTGGGAGTGATAGCCACCCAGAACCCTAGACTTCCACTGAAGCCTGAAATGCATCATAGCAACAAGCCTTGTGATGGGGGCCTGATTCTGTTAAAGAAGAGACTAAATATCCTTCCCCAGATGATTTTTCTGTTTAAGTCATGTGCAGTTCCACACCAGTCCCAAGCATTTTCAATGCCAAGTGGCTGTGGACCCCTCTTATGAGGAACCCTAGGGCAGGTTGAGAATGGGTGCAAGAATTAGTGTGTAATCGGTGTGACACTCACATTCTCACTCTGGGGTGTAGCTCACAAACACATAATACGGAGCGAGCTCCTGACATCGTTTTATTTTTACATGGACTCCTCTCCTGGAGACTTGTGTGTCCTTCCTGGCAATTATCAAATGTTTTCCTCAGTTGGACAGACTTGAAGAGAGCTGCCCATTGGGAAGGAAGGTCAGGGTGCTACTAAGAGAGGAAGGTGGCATGGTGGGCGACTTGTGTGGTCACACAGGGCCCTGCTTGGCATGAGGCTTTGCTCTCGCTTTCTTTAAATTCTTAGTTTTCAAACAAGGAGCTCCAAATTCTCATTTTGCACTGGGTGCTGAAAATTAGGCAGCCCATATGGCATTGAGTCCAGGAAGTTGATGGAGGGTTCCTGAATGCCAGTTAGTGAGGTACAACTGCCATCCTCCCCAGAGCTGGACAGCTTTTCAAAAGCAGGAGTGTGAGACAGGATGGCTACATAAAAATAAACCTGGGATCACCAGTGGCTCAGAGCACAGGCACTACTGACAGCCAGTGTCTTATTAGCTCCTCTCAGTATATGAAGGATGGCATGTTGCAAGTAAAGCTTGTGGTGAAATTGTCCCCAAGTCCTTTACCTCTGGCCATGTGATTAAACTTTCAACCTAATCTTACTAAAACCTCATCTGAAGAATAACTCTCTGTGGATGGTGTTTCTATGGGTTTTTTAAGGAAGTAAGAACTATTGCCCAACATAGAAAGATGCCAAAGTCCAAGGCTGAAGTTGTCTCAAATAAGAGACACTCCTCAACACCAGTGATTATGATAGATTGTTGTGCTCCTTTGTCAATTTAAGTGTGTGTGTATGTGTGTTCTGTGTTTTGGTTGCCTTTCTGACTCAAGACATGAATAAAAATGTATGTTTCAAGTTTTCCACCAAAAGCATCCATTTTATATTCAGACAAGATCACTTTTTAAAAAACAAAATTCTGAAAGTGGTAGTTGGACCCACTCAGAGATACTTGAACCATCTGCCAACCCTGTTTGCAGGAAATTTGTTTTCAAATGGGAAAGAATAGAAAAACATGAAGATGGAATTGCTGCCATTTTGAATTGTTTCACTTATTCCAGCCAAAACACATCCCTTTTTAAGGAATAGGACTTACAGTTTTCATCTCAGAACTGCCATTCTCAATTCAGAGGTCTCATGGGGAAACTGGAAAAGTATCCTTAAGTCTAGAGACAAGTAAAATTCCCTATTTCCACAACTTGGGAAATCTAAATACTAGAACCTTTATTCTGGTATACAGGACTTTGTCCCAAACTTTCAATTTAGGAACTAATGAATAATTATATGGAGCTAGTGGGCATACACCAAAGCTAAATCGTGCTGAGTTGAATCAACCTGATTTCATTGGTACCACCATTGGGTGAGTAGATTGGGAAAATGCCAGAGCAAGGGCATTGTTTTTATTTAAGTAAAAATTTAATAGGATGTACCCTAACATCCTCGCGTATATGACGGTGCACATGGGGGTTGGGAGACCAGCTGAGTTCACCGATCCTGGGACAACAAAATAGGCTTGTTTTACTTCCACCATCACATGGAAGATGGAGCCAGCACCTTTTCCTTTTCCTGCTCCACATCTCTCCCGTTCATTCTTGCCCACATCCCTTTTGCATTCCCGTCAAGAAAAGTAACCTAAATCGACTCCTCATATTCCAAGGGTCACATGCATCATTCTTTCTTAGTGTTGGGCATTTTTTAACTCTTCTTCCATTCATTCATCAAATATTTGGCAGCTTGATTGAAATATGCTTTGCATATCATAAAACTCACCCATCTTAAGCATACAGTTCACTGAGTTTTGGTAAATTCCTATAGGTGTGCAGCAGTCACCAAACTCCAGCTGAGAGCCCTTCTGCCATCCCCACAGTTCCCCTCATCCCCCTGCGCTTGTTCTCCCCTGGCACCTCCAGCCCCAGGCAGTCTGCGGTCCTGTATTTTTTTTTATACAGCAGTAATATCGCTCCTTTTGGGTTCCCAGACTAGATTCCAATGAGTGTGTGGGGGGGTGGGGGTGGGGAGGAGTAGGACGTGGGTGGGGAGGGGATCTTCCCACACACAACACCAAGCAATTCTCGAACACCAGCAGGGTATCTGAGAACTCAACTCCATCCTGACGCTCTCTGCTTGGAGACGGCACCAGACCCCCCAGGTTAAGGGCTCCGTCCTACAGGACTGCCCTCCACCCCCAACTCCAGAAGCCGGTCGCAAGCCCCAGGCAGTTACCCTGTGCCTCTGACCCACTGGTTACAGATTGGAGATCCCATGACCTCCCCACCTTAGGTTCAATTAATTTGCTAGAGCTGTTCACAAAATTCAGGAAAACACTTAGGTTTACCAGTTTCATAAAGGATACAATCTAACAGCCAGATGAAGGGATATGTACAGCAACATCTCAAATAAAGGAGCTTCTATTCTTGTGGAGCTTGGGGCCTGGCTCGGTGACACATGGATGTGTCCTGGTTCCCCAAGCATAGAAGCTCTCTCCAACAGAGAAGCAGGGTGCAAGAAAGACACTCTTCTCAGGGGTTTTTGTGAGGGCTTCATTGCATAGTCGTGATTGACTAAATCACTGGCCATTGACTAATTCAACCTCTGGCCCTCACCCTTGGGTGAGCTCCAGAAGTCTCTCATCAACATGACCAGACACCCATTTCACCTTTAAGGCTCTGAAGTGGCTTCAGGAACAGTAGATGAAGAAGACCAAATATACCTGGGAAATATGTCCTTGGTCCTCTGAATCACCAAATATGTATTTCTTATAACTCATTATATCTCAGATCCATTTTCCAATGTTTTGCCTCTTATGGGAACTGCAGGTCAGTGGACAGATTGGACAGGCCATGCTTTGTCTGCTTCCTTCATTTGCATGGCATTTTTGAGGCCAAGCCCTGTGTTGCAGGGGTCGTGTCAGTAGCTCCTTCCTCAGTTCTGCTGACCCATATTCCATTGTATGGATCAACCACATCTTGTTTATTCACTCACCTAGCAGTGGATATTTGGATGGTTTTCAGCCTTTGCCTCACTTTTAATTAACTACTTTTATTCCTGATCCAAAGTCCAGATTAGAAATAAGTCCTGTTTGCCTTGCTACTTTATCCTTGTCCGCAGCCTTCCATTTGGGGGACATGAATGTCCACAGTGAGGGCTCAGAGGAAGGGCGGGGACAGCTGCCTCCACCCACCCCTGGCCTTAGTGGCTCTCTGTGAGAGCAGAGCAGCAAATATGTTGAATTTGATGCAACTGATGGATCAAATCAACGACTCTGACTTTGGGAAAAGAGAAAAGTCTCCCAGACCTGAAACTGGACAACAGGGGGCATAAATTCTTTACTTCTCTCTTGGTGGTTCATTTATTTACCTTCCACCCCAAAAATAGGAAAACGTCAGTGTTTCCAAACTGACGAACCCAGTTCTTTTCCTTCAATTATTTATCTCCCAAATGATTTCATTAACTACATGAAGCTTTTGGCAATTCACCAAATTTCATTCACGAATTCTTTCTTCAAGTGTCTACTGTGTGCAGGCCCCATGTGGGCTCCCGGGCAACAGGATAAGCTGCCAGCCACCAGCCCTGCCTCACGGAGTTCTCCTCCATGAGGCTTTGTCCGCTTGTGCTGTGGCTGGCCACTAAAGAGTCACTGATTTTATAGCTCTAGCACAGATTTTTTTTTTTTGCATATTTGAACCCTGAAATTCATCCCAATGTAATCATGATGCGTCTGCTTTAGCAAATATGGTCTATTACTCACCTCGGCGGGTAGCACTGAGAGCAATGAACAGGAGCAGTGTTCCATTTCAGGAATTCAGAACCTTAGATCCACTGGAGATTTCTCTGGATCTAAGCAAAAAGCCAAACGACTGTGGATCGTAGCGGTAGCTGCTGTTGGCATGCCTGCCAGTCAGTGGAGTTGATTCCCCTGTGCTCTTTGAGACTATGCCTGCAAGCTTAGGGATGATTGATATCCTTACAGCCTTTGCCCACAAGTACACGGGATCAAAGGTGAGGTCCGTCCCACCTTCATTTGTGGCCCCATCTCACAGAGGTCATACCAGTTTAGGAGGGTCCCCTCTGCACCCCCCCTGCATTCTGCTGAACACTAATACCACAGCAAATGCCCTTGGCATTGACATCTCGCTCTGTCACCTGGGTGAGGGGAGAGGGCCCTTTTCCTGCAGGTGGAGAGTTCCTTTCCCTTTTCTACTATCAGAACTCCTTCATCCTTGGTTTAAATAATGCCAGGGCACGTGTGGTTCCAACACATGTGGACTGAGAGCTGACTATACTTATATTTCCCCTTTTGCCATGCCAGGAGTTTGTTTTGTTTTTTAAAACAACTTTATGAGATACAGCTCACTTCCCATAAAGTTCACGCATTTTAAGTGTACAGTTCAGTGGCTTACAATATATTCAGAATTGCATACCTATCACCACTATCTACAGTTAGAACATTTCATAACTCCAAAAAGAAACCCCCAGACTGTGGGCAGTCACTCCCCATGCCCACCCCCTCCAGCCCTGGACACGTGGTCTACTTTCCATCTATAGATTTGCCTGTTCCGGACATTTTGCATAACCTGAATTACACAATTGCGGTCTTCTGTGACTTCTTTCACTTAGTGTAATGTTTTTGAGGTTCACCCATGTTGTGGCATGTATCAGTAATTCAGTCTTTTCTTTTTAGCTGAATAATATTCCATTGTGTGGTCACGTTCCAGTTGATGGCCATTAGGGTGGTTTCATCTTTTAGCTACTGTGAATAACACTTTTATCAACATTAGTGAGCAAGAGTTTGCGTGGACTTATGTTGTCATTTCTTTGGGGTACGCACCTAGGAGTGGGATCTCTGGGTCGTACGGTGACTCTGTTTAACACATGAGGAGCTCCATGGGGGGTTTTCATTGACTTCCCCAAATTCCAAGGCTAAGGAAGCAATGATACTTGGTATGAATGCCTCAGACTTTCACATCCAAGTCCCTTTGCTGTTCAAAATGTTATAACGAAAATATAATTACAGAATTAGCGCTATTCCACAGGAAGGGAGAGAAGAAGCAAGTGAAGTGCTATTGGTTCAGCTCACGTAGTGGTGACGTACTGGTGACCACGTGGGGTTTCTTCTTGGGAATCAAGGTCGCATCCCACCTGAACTGGCGTTATCTGTGGATTGGAAGCACTGTGCGCCATTAGCTGGCTCTGTCCTTCCCTCAGAACTGTCAAACGGTTTGCTGGGTGTGTTCAGCAGTTGTGTCTTCTTAACAGCTCTAGAGCACTGGCTTTTTTGAGGCCAGGCATTGTATTTCCAGAGCTCTCCACTTTGCCAGGATTTGCTTTCTTAGAAACGAGGAAGTCCTCTGCAGAGTGTTATCTGAAACCGAAAAGCATTTGCTTTTTGTATTGAACCATTTTTCGTTCTCCCATTTGAGTCAGTATTCACTGATCTTTAAGACTTAAATTACTGTTAGAATAAAGCTTAGATCAAGGATTAAAGGAATCAGTGTCCCAGTAGTAAATCATTTGCTAAACTGTACTTCTTTCCATGGGAAGGACGAGTTGAAATGCTACCTCGAGGTTTTGTAAGAATGTATTTTTTCCTATAGCCCCTGATACTTAGTTATTTCTTCCTGTGAACAGAGGAGAGAAAAGGACATGGCCGCGAAAAGAGATGAGCAATGAATTGTATATATAAATATAAATCACTGTAATATTTTTTAGTATTTCAAGTCAATTGTCTTACTTTTTGCCCTCAGTGGTACTTGAGATAGATTGATGAGGAATGAGAGAAGAGGAAACCGAAGCTCAGAGAAGGCACAGGACCAGATTAGAGGCCAGACTAAACAAGTGGTAGAACTTTCCTGAGCCTCTATTTCTTCAGCTGTAAAACGAATACACTGATATATCAGACAGCATTGTCAATATCAAGTAATCTGTGTTAACGTACCTACGTCGTCTGAGAAATTCAGTGTAAAAGTTTGAGGTTTCTTTTCAACTTAAATATGTTACCTGAGGGGCAAATGCTCTTGGTAAGATATGAGAAAATACAGAGAAGCATAAAGAACAAAATGATTATTTCCTATTATATCACTAACCCAAAACATCATCCTGGAGTGTTAATTGTCCAACCATTTTGAAAAACAGTTGATTAATACCTTGTAAAGCAGGAGATGTGCATGTCAAAACAGGGCAGCAACTCCAGGTCTAACAGTCATTAATGTATTGTCTATAATAGAGAAAAACATTTGGAAATGCCCTAAATATCCATCAGTGTGGTAAGACATTAATTTTTGGTGTAATCATAAAACAGAATGCTTTTCCACAATGAAAACAACTAAATGAGATGCATAAAATTTCAAAAAAGTAGTGTCAAGTGTAGAAAGGAAATCACAAAAGGGCTTAAATAGTATTTATGCACATCTTTACAATACAAAAATTGTATGTTGCTTGTGAATATACATACATACAATCAAAGAATGAAAACAGACAAGGAAACAACTAATTTCAACCTTGGATTGGGTAAGTGGCTTTAATTAATATCTGAAATATTTTACTTCTTAAAAAACCGAAGCAAATGTGACTAGATATCAATGTGACAAAATATTTTGTATGTTTTACATATTTAAAATATTTCAGAAATTTTTTAGAAGTATGATGACTTACCATCCAGACTACTTCCTAAGCATAGAAATAAACTGTAGTTTTTTTTTTTGTCTTATAAAAGTTGGCTCATACCATACATGTTTTTGTTGACTTCATATCATAAACGTCTTTTTGTCACTAAATATACTTTTTTATTGTTCTTCCTGGCCCTTCTAAGTCTTCCTGTTCCAGTTTAATTATTTGCTCAGAGAAGAATTTTTAGAAGAAGCAAAATGGCCTTGGCTTCCTCTTAAAATTTTATAATTATTTTCTATTTATTCAATTGTAGTTATTCATAATTATTGCTAGTTCTTTAATTATATTTGGTCTCTGATGCAGAAGAAGCTCATAATATAAAAGCAGAGGCACAGTTAAAGTCTGGTTTAGTCAAGAAGAGAAGAATCCTTTGAGTGTGTTAAGGTATTTCTCAAAGTTTGGGAATTCACGGCTTGGACCTTTTACTTCCTCTTACCAAAAGTAACAATCAAACCTCTGGGTTGGAAAGAGGGATTCTCCCAACCCAGTGCCAGAACTCAGCTTCTGGCTGAGGACCGGCCTCCTTTCAGCATCCCTCGTCTCCCTTCAGAGTCGCCATGTCCCAGGCCTCCCTGCAGTGTCCCTGTGTCCCTGGCCGTTGCTATACTCTGCAATCCTGTGAGGTTCTCTTGAGATGCATGAGATAACAAGATGACTAAATTCCTGCCACGCTGGGCTCCATCCCTTCATCTGTCATCTCTAGTGTCCCTTTTAAAATCTGAACCACTTTCCCTCTCTGTTCTTTTTTTGTCCTGCAGAAACCACCCTATAGGTAGATTTGTACAGTATCAGAGCTAGCCATATCCTTGCAAGCATGAAAAGTCTTTTCTGATCTTTGATGGGAAAAGTAAGGCCCAGGAAATAGTTGCCACATCTGCCTCAGTTTCCCTCATATCCATCTGAGATTATGTTGGCACGAATGTAGTTCTAAGGTACAGCTTCCTGAGTCCCTGTAGATTGGGAGAGGCTGATCTATAATACACGGTAACATTTTACTGCCTCTGAGAAAGGAAACAGCATCAGTGAGCAGGCCTAGGAGCAGGTCAAAGGGACAAGAAGCAGAGTGCTCAGAGCTTGGCCCCTAACCGCCTGGGTTATGGGCTGAGCACCGGGCTCTCTAGATGCCAGTTTCTCACCTGTAAATTGAGCAGTTAGCATATTTGTCCCTACAATTCATTTCTTCTCTACTTATTGGTATTTAATGTAAGAAACTGTAGCATTAATTAATAGAGTGTGGAAGGACCTTTCAGTAATTGCCTTGTATACAGCTGGTTAAATATTTGGAAATAAACCCGTTTTGATCCTCACAGAACATTCTAGCCAAAAAGAAATGTCAGGTCAAATAGTTAAAAATAAAATTAATTAGGGAAAAGCTAGATGAAATAAGTGCATGGTTACAACGTTTCTGCAGGACAAGAAGGATAGCAAGAAGACCTCTCTAAGCTTAAATTTCTTTATGAAAGAAATCATGATTCATACTTCATGATTATTTGAAGCTCCAATAAGCTAAAAATAAGACCAAACAAACTGGAGAAATTGGTCACTCTAAATACAATAGGAAAGATGCTATTTTGTTTAATAGGTGAAGAGTTCCTGCAAATCAATATGTGGAAGAAAAAAAGTCAAAAAAAGCAGGAGTTTAATAGATGTTAAAAAATGTCCAGTTTCCTTTGTCACTCAAAAAAATGCAAGTTAAAACAATGAGAGGTACTTTTAATGTATGAAGAGTTAAGTCTGTTTTTTTGCTGTTTTTAAATGAGGTCTTATTGCTGGCAAATGTGATGAAATGGGTATTTTTGTATACTTCTGGTTAGAACATAAATAGCTAAAGGTTTTGGGAAAACAATTTGGCAATGTTTACGACTTGTCTTACAATGTTTGTTCCTTGAACCCAGAAATCCTGCATCTGGGAGTTTATTCTAAAGAGACAACCCAAAATTCAGAAAAATAAAGCTTTATGCTCTTAATTGTTAATCATTGTATTATTTATTATTGAAAGGCAAAAAGAAGCCTAAACTTACAAAAAAGAGGCAATAAGGTAAAAATTATGATTATATGCAGTATAACTACTAGAAGAGTTATTTTGTGATATGGACATTGAAATGACCTCACTAAAGGTGGAGGAAAGGGCATATGAAATCGATTTAACATAAGATCTCCACTCGATTCAAAAACAAAAAAAGCCTCTGCAATGGTTTTAGCTAGCAAAGAAAAAAAGAAGCCTGTGTATTCTCTGAAGCCTGGAAGAAAATAGCCCAAAGTGTCAGTGGCTGTTATAGGTGCTAAAATTTCTACATTTTAGAGCTTTACAAATTTTGTACAATGAATAAGGATTACTGCTATAATGGAGGGAAATTACCTTTAAAAATATCCATGACTTTGGCTATAATTTCCTTTCCTTTTACCAGACTTGTATTTTAATAGAAGAGTCTTTGTTTAAAAAAAAAAAGTCAATTCTATTCCCCAACCAATATTTTTCTCCTCTACTGGGGTTTAAGTAGGTAATTTGCTTTCATTTTAGTTATTTTCATGTCAGTCTGATATATTGTCTCAGGCAGTTTCAGTGTTGGGAGAAGAGGATTCTGTGCTTGCTTATGAGATGTGATGGTTTAAATAGCAGTCATGTGGGTTTACTTGCATGGCTTTTGCCAGGAGAATAAAGTGTTTGGTTATTTCCTCTGTGCTTATTGTAATGAGAAAGAAACCTAGGACTTTAATCAGTTCATGGTGTCACTTTTGTACATTGTTTTTAGCAGCTCAGTTATTAGTATAAAGATTAAATATACTAGGTCATGTAGAAATTCAGATTGAACCAAAATTTATTGAGCACCTATTTATTCTGTAAGAAGTGAGAGGAGCAGGGGCTCATCCCAGGCCTGGAAATTATACTCCATAAGCACATTAGTTGACTAAGCACAGGACTGACCCACAGAAACATAGACAGGGGCTCTGTAAGAACCCCCATGGTCACTCTTGAGGTCTGAAGCAATATATCATAAATACAGCTATAGCAGTAAATATGAACCATTCAATTTTTAACTTAATGGATGAATGGATAGCTTCATGGGCAGCCAACCTAATGAATGAATGAAGTTATCAATGGATTAATGAATATTTGCACGAATCTGAGAATACCTGTCCTGGATTGTACTGCTTCCACCAAGCATCCTCTGTTCCTGAGCCTTGTGACTAAAGTAGAAAAAGAAAGAAAGAGAGAGAGAGAGAGCACCCTGCTTCATGTTTTATTACTGCTTTTATTAATGATACTTTTCGAGGAACAGCTAGTCCATAATGACCTCAAAAGCATTGGTCAGATCTGAGTACTTCAATAGTCTGTGGTCATATTTCAGACCTGTCTAGAAATAAGGATACTGTAAGTCAACTTATTTTGGGCACTCACAGCCTGCAATTCTGTCTTCAATAAATGATTCATGTCAGGAAAGCATTTAAATGCATTTGTTTTCTAATAAGTCCCTCTTTGGGTCCATTATGCATGAATCAAGTCAGGGAAATTGCCCGGGTTCATTGGCATCCCTTTATGAAAATCAAAGAAATAGGAGATTTAAATTCTAGCCTTATCGATCTCCCACCTTCCCCACACTCCTTACCAGAAAATAAGGATTGGCAGTGACAGGGGCCCCAAGAACTCAAAGGTCCAGGGTGCTTGAGGAACAGTGAGGAGGATGAAAAGGAACCCACTGGAGAGAAAAGAGTTCAGTTTCTGATATCTGAGACACAGAAGGAAAAGAAAGGCCACATGCTTGTTTCACCCAAAATCAGCTATTCTGAGCAGATGCCCCCTTATGATAAGCCCTACTGATCATGACGGAATCCAGAGTGCTTCCTTCAAGCTCTACACCCTGGTAAATACCTACGGTATTAACGCCATGTTAGTTCCTATGAATGAGAAGCACAATGTTTGATGGCAAGTAGACAAGTGGCCCCATTTCTGAGCCATAGAATTAGGAGTGGTCACAGATGCCTAAATATCTGCCCAGCAGAGCCCTTACACACCTCTTACCTCACTGACGTCTTCCAACCCCCTTGTGGGGGCCAGTGAATCTGTCACATTCTCCTATTGACAAATGAGGGATCTGAGATTCCTAGACGCCAAGTGACCAAGCTGGTAACTAGACACAGCTAGCTAAGAATCAAACCCAGACCTTGACTCAATGCTAGTGCTTCTCCTTCCACATTTATTTCCCTAGCCCCGTTGATTCACGCCAGTGCAAAGTGGCTTGCAAGTCAATTTAATGCCCTGTAGCCTGTATTTGCATCGGGTCGCTGTTGTGTGGAAGAATTTCCCAGCCCACATCGTTGTGTTACATGGCCTTCAAGCCTTGGCTACTGCCACATCACATTTTCTTGGGTTTAGGAGACTGCTTTTCTCTGATGCTTGGAGCCTCCCCAGGGCTGGCGGTTTGGCCATTTGTCCGGGGCTAGTGACCTCTGTTGGTTACAAGCCCTGCTCACAGGACCACAGACAGTGTTTCATCCTATGCATAATGGGAAGAGTAGTTCACTCCTAATGGAGCTCTTGACCCAGGCAGAGTAGGGGGGTAAGGTCATGATGAATGAAGAGATCTGTGCCATCTTATCAGCTGTACTGAAAAAGATGCCAGAGGACAGTGTGCTTGGCTGTCTCTGGTCAGTACTGGCATCCCCATGGTTTCCTGGCCCTGCCATTCACAGAGCATGTGGGGTTATTCAGCTACACTGAAGCCTCTCAAAGGTTAGTGCTGCTAAATACTGAAATGATTAGAGGGGTACCTCTTTCCCCAGCAGGTGTTGAAAATCAAAATATTAAATTACAAAATAAATATAAGGAAATTTCCAACAGAGTTTTTACCATAAGTCTTAATTTTAGAGGCTTTTTATTGTTTCTGATTTATTTTGACATATTAAAGATCAGATTTTGTGAAAAAAATTGTAGGTACCATGATTCGCTAGTGACCTACACACATGTCTGTCCACACTGCAAGTGGGGCCCAGCCTCACCCTGCTAGAAGCCTGCCTCCTCCAAACTGCTTCCTCGAGCATGCAGACACACCTTTTACCCTTAGTCTCAGGTAAGGCATATGCTAGAGTTGCGTCCTCAGCTCTTTACTGTAAGGCTTTCTGAGGTCAGGGAAATGCTGGCATTTTCCCAGGGCACCAAAGTGATGATGGTCTTGGTCTCATGGATACCAGTTCTTATTTCTCTTCCACAGCATGAGAACAAGGCCTGTGTCATATGTTCAATTCATTCATGCAATGCAATGTATGTACATAACTAGGTATTATCCATCATGACGGAGACTGCCCTGGAACCAGTCACTCTGGACTACCTTCCTTCAGGATGAGAATGGAGACATAATCATTTAAATAAAGCTATGAGTGGACTTTGGGGGTCTTACAAGTCACCATAACTCTGTACTGTAGGGATGTCGGAAAAAGAAATGCCCAGACAAGGAATCTCGATAAAATATACAAAAGGAACTGATCGTGAGGGCCACTGGCAGAGAGATTAATAAGAAAAGATGGTAGACCGTCTGGGGGGTGGTGGGCGAAGCAGCTGAAGGAGGGGGGCACAGGTCAGGGGCAGCCCAGGAGCCGGGCAGAGACTGAACTGGGCATTTGTTTTCTGTGCATTCACACATTTAATCCTCACGCATTCCTTGGAGGCGGGGACAAATACCTCCGTAAAACAGATGCAGAACCTGAGACTCGGACACAAGTTAGTTGCCCAGGTTCACACAGTTAGTAACCAGGGACTCAGGCCCGGCGCTTGCCTGCAGGAGAGCTCCTGGCAGAGCCGCACGTGGCTTGGTCGTGGCCCGTGAGAAGGAGGAAAGTGGGCCCTGTGGTGGACACCGCGGTTCCAGCCATGTTGCCTTGGTGACTGAAGGCTGAGAGGAGCAGGTGGCTGTGTACGTTTTGTTTGTTTGTTTCTGGTGCCAGCTGGTGACGCCTCTGCCTCAGACCTGCCCCTGGGCCCAGAGCTGGTCTGCAGCCATCCCGCCTGGGCAGGCCCGGGAGACGCTGCCTTTCACGTTCCACAGCTTCCACATGTTTCCAGCCCTCACACGTCTTACCGATCTGATGGCCACCGCCATGCGGCAGCAGGAACGGCCATGACGGGCACCCCAATTTCAACTCAGCATCCATCCTGCCTTCCTTCCATATCTGAAAAGTTTCAGTATTAACTGGCATCACTCCTTTAAAGCAGAAATGTGAATGCTTCTTCATTTGCAGGATCAACTGTCCTCATTTCATTTCAGCTTTTGGTTTCATGATACTGGATTTTTAACCAGGACTTGAGAAAAGTTTTTGGAAACTTGCAGAGATTGAATATAATTTAGAGATCTATTTTCCACTGAGTATGTTGTAAAACAGTCCAACTGGCTCCCTCGGACTGTGCGAACCCCAAGGCAGAGCCCTCGGCCCCAGCGGCCACGGGAAAGCTGGATTGGGGTCTGGAGGTGGCAAACTTTCTTCCTGGAAGGAGGGTGTAACTGGAGTAGGACCGACTGGCAGGGCAGGCCTCAGAAACTCGGGGTCACCCCTAGAGTCAGAGGCTGTGCTGTGGAGGGCCAAGTCCATGCGAAGTCGAGCTCCCGGGCTTCCCGTCTCAAAGGCAGCGTGATCATGCTCAAGCAGGAGTTTGGGTCTCAGACACTGACTCACAATTTGACCTTTGCATGTCACCTCAATTTCAATTTCTTTGCCTATAAGATGGAGTTAACCATACCTTCCATGGTGGGTTTTCATGTCAGTAGTGAGATGTGTGTAAAATGTTCTTGCACCGATCCTGTGGCCCTGCTTACTGTTCTGAAAACCTGATGCTGAACTCTAGATATTGTAATCTTGTGGACATGAAAGCCACAAAAGGCCCTAGAGAATACCTCGTTTAATTTCCCTCCATCTTTGTTTTTCTCATGACAGAAAAAGTTATCTAGGGTTTCCATCTGTGTTAACCTCCTACTCTTGGTTTCCTTGAATTAGATATAAAAATCTCTTCAGGATTTGTTTTTCTCATATAAGCTCCTCAGAACTAACCACTAAATATAAACTTAAAAGTCTCCATTTTCTATAGACTTAAGTCTTTATCATCCTGAAGTTAGACTTCAGAGAGAGACTAAGAGTCATTTATTAGAGGACCTAACGAAAATGCTGAATATGATTTATGACTATTTCAGAGTTTCATTTGCTTTAAAGGACATCATGTACTGTACAGGGATATTGGACAAAAGACGGTTCCACAAAATTTTAAAATAAGCTAATTTTATATTGGCTTCTACCAAACCATTAGATGCTGATGATTTTTTAACCAAGGATTATTTTAGTTAGAGATGGTCCCAGAGACGGTTAAATTTGGTCTAGAACACTTTCTCTCCTGTTTTGTTTTGGGCCTTGGGCCAATCTAACTCCCAGGGATTCCAAAACTAAATTTATCTTTGTTTGTCAGGACCAAGTGCTAAGTGGCTGCCCCAGGTTCCCACAAGTCACTTGGTGCTCTCTTGGAGATTTTTGTTAAATTCATTCAACCTAAAGTAGAACCTGAGATCTGAAGTCCCCTCGCCAGAACACTGCCTCACTCATTCTGCCAAGGACTGCCTACGCGCCCCTTTCCTCCAGGGAACCGTTATCCATGGGCATTCCCTGCCCTACAGACCAAAAATACTATCCAGAAACAAAATTCCTTGGCGAGCCCTACTTTAGCCAAGTGTCTGTCCGACAGTCCCTGCAGAGTTTCCTTTTCTTTTCATCGTCTGGTTAAACTCCCTCCTCTGTGATTCTTCCCTGTATGTGGGAGCTGAAGTAGGAAAATACAGCTGGATCTCTTAGTCCCTAGCCAGACAGACCCCCCCTGAAATAAAGGAAAGGCCTGGTTTGTGAGGACATCAGCTTTCTATACTGAAATCAGAGACTGCAATTTGTAAAGCACCTTGGAGCTCACCTACCCCATTTCTTCCTAAGAATGAAAATGCCGAAGTGATAGCCAGGCCAAGCCCAGACCAGGCTGGCTGACCTGCATCTGTGTGTGTGGATGGGGGGTGGGGGGGGCAGGCGGAGTAGGGCTGGGGGATGAGTGGGTGGGTAGTCTGTGTATGTAATTTTGTGTCCTTCATCTCTTAAAAGCATAATGAAAATGTATCCATTTTTCTACAAACCTATTCCAGTGATACTGTGTCCATTCAATTGTGTAGATTTCCCCCATTGTGTCCTCATGTCAGAAAATATAAGCTGATTCTAATTTTGGATGCTTATAAATAATGCTTATTGAATATCTTTGTGCAAAGACTATCTTCTAAACCCTAATTTGTCCTTAAGAGAGATTGTCTGAAGTTGGTTTACTAGATGGAGCTGTATGCAGAGGGTTAAGGTCTTGCTGTGTATGTCAGATTGTTGTCTGCAAGTCCGAGTGGTTGTTCTCGTACTCAACTGTGAGCCCCTCTTCACCTGAGCTCTCTTAGAATGGTGTGATCTCAATTTCAGTTTGCAATGTAAAAAACAGTATTATTTCACTTGGCATTTCTTTCATCTCTTTTCTGGTTTTGTGAAATATTCTGATGTTTGGGGTTAAAAGAGGCTAAATGAGGGCTTGCTTAGATTTCCGGGATGATACGAAATTGGCCACCAGTGTTGTATTAGCGCCTCCACTTGGATTGATTTCCTTTGGAAGGAAGTTTTGCTTCTTCTAAACCCCTGACCTGATTGAGTGCTCTATAAAGAACAAACAACAAAATCTTTAAAAACAAGCTAGTGTGAGTTAATCCTGCCTGAGTCCTTGAGTTTGATGAAGGTCGTGCTTATTTAACAGTTCCCCAAGACTGACTAAGGAGACCACGTAATTCTTACCTAAGGTTCTCCTATCTGTTGCCTAATTTAATGCTGTACGTTGAAGCTCTGGGAGTATATTTAGAGAAAGATGCAGTTTGAATCCTCTCGTGGGGACACTCTGAGCCTCTGTTATTTGCTTACATTTCCGCTGCTGGAGGTTAGCAGCACACGGCATCATCTGCTTCACCTACAGAGCAAGAGGCCCGCCGCATGTACAGTGGCCCCTTACAAACAGCGCTGCAGACAGCGTTCTGCCGGCTCTCACTTGCCCTTCCTCTGAAGCCCTCTGCTGCAGCTCTGTGCTTTGGGAGATTAGTAAACAGTTAGCAAGGTAAAGTAGATGTGAGTTTTCCAGAACGCACCATTTCCCATGTCTGAGTCAATAGCAGAAGAGTATAGATTAGAGTTAAAAACAAATGAAGGAGGAAATGTTTTAACCCCTTTGAAGGTAAATTAAAGAAAAAAGTCAGGATCTGGAAATGTACAGAGGAAGGAAACTGAGTCGATCTGTGTCTCACTGGCTTCCCCAGGACTGCCACAATAATACGCCATCACTCCTGCTTTGCCCCTTTATTTTCTTCCACTCACTGAAAAATCCCCCCAGTATTTGGGTGCTCTCTGGGTCCCAGGCATCCCGTTAGGTGTCTCAGATGCTTTCTTATGCCTGCTTCCCATAGCACCCTGGTGCCAAAGGGGCTGTTCTGATGTCACAGCTGAGGAAGCCAGGGCATGGAAATGAAGTAACTTGTCAAGTGGCCAAGCCTGGATTTCTAGCCAGAGCCGCCCGACATGAAAGGTCCCCCTTAACCATTCCTGGTCCTCTGACAGCCGTGCCGTGGCGCCCCTTACAAACAACAGGGCTTGAAATCAAGGGGGCCTCATGTTGCCTTGACATTTCAGAATTTCTCTGGTCTGTTGCCGGTGGGTTGGATGCTGACACTCCACTCCCTTGGTGGGGCGGGTCACCCTCTGCTTGTTCAAATCAGAGACCTGGGTGGGGGGCGTCTCCTTTTCTTCCTCCTCTGTGCTCCGTCATCTGGCCACACCTAACCACAGGTGGGCCGGCTGGCTCCATGCAGCTCTGTGCCCAGGAAGGGGAAGAGCTCATTCTTTGTATAGAAACAAATAATAAAATAAAGAAGAAAAGGGAAACCACCATAATTCTGCCACCAAATATTGGCCACTATTAATAGAGAACTATGACTATAGAAATAGATGTGGATGTGAAAGATATAAATACACACATTATTATTTTACAAATCTGAATCATGCTTTTTTGTTACCATTTTTTACTCAACATGTTCTTAAATTCTTCAAAGCTCTGTACTAGCTGGTTTAATGCCTTGGGTACACAATTGGTTTGTGGTCATTCAGTGTCCCCTCTATGGGTAATCCCTAGGTCCCACTCATCCTTGTATGAACAAGTTATGTTTTTATAGCCAAATGGTGAAAAGGGAGCCCTGTCCATAGAATAGAAGCCTCCAACATTAATGACAGTTGTGTATGTTTTCAAACAGTTATGGTACAATTTAACATGGATTCATAGCCAACAGTGTGCCCTCAAGGACTGCCAGAGACTTTCTCAAATAACTAGCTTACTTTGAAATTGACTGACCTATCAGAAACCCGGGAAATAAAGGTAATTGGGAGTAATTATTCTGTTGAACATATTAAGATTCCTAGTTAATAGTTGCTTTTTGTCTATGTTTAAAATGTCGGTTTCATAATTTTTAGGTGATATACACTAAGCTCATGGGTCAGTTTCTCATTTTTGAAAAATTTAGGTAATGTATCCAAACTGAATTTTCTGGCATTCTTCCTAATTCTCTCTGATTCCTCATTAAAGCGTCTTCGTGTTCCAGCAATCCCCTCTGTGTGCCGCCTTAGGTCCCTGCACTGTGGTTTGTCTGGGGTTCGGCATCTGGCAGAGCCCCTCCCAGGGTCACCTTGTGCTTCAGGCCCCAACAGCGTCCCCAGTCACCTCTGTCCACTCCTCAGAGATGAACTGAAGTGTGCTGGTTGCTGTAGCCGGATTTCACTGTATGAACGGGCTGGAAAGGTTTGGCCCCAAAGCTGTCCTTCACATCCCGGGGGGCCGGTTCTCAAGGTCATGGGATGAGCGTTGGGAAAGAGGCAGCCAAGGCTCAATGCCACTTCAGAGCTCATGACGTGCAGACCCCGCTATGCTTTCTGTAAGGAACCAGAATGAACTGAAGGCAGTGTCAGTGCTGGGTCTTCGGGCACATGGTTCTTCATTGTTGTCCTTGATGCTAAGCAGTAGTTTTATTCACAGAAATATGACCCGGAAACAGCTTCATGGTTATTTGTTCATTTGCAAACCCCATAAATGACTGCTCTGATACTCTGAGAAATGGCATGAAGTTCTGTGGATTGTTGGAAAGGCTCTCTCCGTAACATTCTAGGTACTCACAAAGCCGACAGGGAAATGGGCAGTTTTCTATAATGTCTTCACTCTCACTGTTTACATCACTGGCCAGATCTTCACGCCATCTTTGCTCAGGATGGCACTAAATGGACTCATTACCACCTTAGAGGGAAGCTTTCCTTTATACCAAATGGAGAGGCGGTCTCCCCAAACTTCTCTAGCATACACTTAAGACATACAATACATACTCACCCACTAGACACTCCCCCTAAATAATTTAGCTTTGTCTATCCTTTAATATTCAGCCCTGAGACTAAAGTCAGTTAAATTATTTAACAAAGCCATCACATGTCTCCCCTTGTTCTTCTCGGGCAATTCCTCAGCTGTTCCTGTGTTTGGCTCTTGCATATAAATTTGAGAATCAACTTCAGCTAAAAAACAAAAACAATAGCCTCCTTGGAATTTTTATTGCAATCTAATATCCCTTTTTATAGAGAAACTGAGATTCAGAAGTTCATTTACCTGAGGCCACACGACCAGTAAGAGGTATAGCAGAGCTTCAGAGCTGGACGAGTGAGCGCCAAGTCCACACGCGAGGACCACGCAGAGCCAGGAAGAGGGTTTGAGGAAGTGCATGCAGGACGGACCCACCAAGGCCATGCTGCCTGTGCTTCCCTTTAAGCTGGGGCTGTGACTCCTCCTTCAACACAACCCATGTGGTGCGGGACCCCTGCAGCGCTCATGAGGGTTTTGCTAGAAGTCATGGTGGTCCTCGGCCTTTCACAAAATACAAAACATCTTACGCTTCCTTCATGACGCCCTACTATTGACTGGAAGCTGAGGAAGGCACTGTTTGATCCCCTGTATCCCCAAGGTCAGTTGAGTTCATTCCTGAGTGTTAAGTCAGCATAACAAAAGATTTGTCAAATACTTTACAAACACTAGATCCCAGAAACCTAGTGAAAAATTAAACTTCTGGCCCGATTGTCGGAAGCTTTTAGCAGCTAATACAGGGACAGTGAATAAAGCGCATGAATATTCAACATCATGTTGTAACTGCTGCCAAGCAATAAACCAGTGTGCATCTCTCTCATATATGTGGCTTCTAAAAGTCAAGTGCATGGAGAGTGAGCTGCCAGCTTAATGCCTGTTCCTCAGGGAGACGGATGGTACTGACGCTGGGTGCGTTTTAAGGAGCGGAAAGACCTGGAGATATCTGCAGGCAATGCCATCTGGGGAAGGTCAGAGGTGATGCTTCGGACCTGCAGAGCCCTGACTTTGTGCCAGAGAGCAGGGCTTCTGGGGAGAATGGGCTGTCTCTGCTGAGTTGAGCTGACTTCAGAGAGATCAGGCCAAAGGTTACTTTCCATTTTCCTCCTTATCAGAAACGGGTAAAAATCATGCTGGAATACAGCATACCTTCCGCTAATCTGAGCAGGTATAAACATCTGAGGAGAATGCACCTGTAATTATTCTCATGCCAAAGACAAGAATCCCCATGCTCAAACCCAACTGAGGTGGCCCAGAAGCAGGTCCTATTTTCCCCACTCTGAGCACAGTTTGTGACTAGGAACTTCACTGAAGGCTGTACTGTTTTAAGCACTTGGGGGTCATTTCTGGACTGCTCTGCAGAGGGAAAGCTCTGAGCCCAAGAGAATTGCCCAACCTCACCGCAGGAGCAAAGCAGCCCAGACAGATGCAGGACAAGGATTTCGGAGTCAACACTGAGTCCTAAGGTCGGTTATTCATTGTGGCAGCCTTAGGCAAATCACCCAACCTGTGGGTGGTCTCAGTTTCTTATTCCTGGAAATGAGATAATAAAAACACCCCTCTCACAGGATTCATGTGAGGCTTAAAGTGATCTAATAGACATGAAACTATTACACAGACTTTTTTGGTATCATTAATAAAGATTGTAATGAAGCCTAGGATTTCTCAACTGCTGCTGCTGGCACGTTCATACTATAGTTTGTGCTCTTCCTAGTAGAGCTGGAGTGACATTCAGCTTCCAAGGAGAAACTGGTCTTCTGGGCTTGACCCCGCAGCTTAATATTTTTCCACCAAGGAAACCTCCTACCTTTATGCTTTTCATCAAAGGCTTTATATATCAAACAGTAATGTCATTTGATTATTGCGTATGGGGGTTGATTACAGGATTATGAGGCTGGTTGTTATGCATGTTTGAGTTTCCTCCTTATTTTAGAACTCATGTGTGTGTGTTGGGGTATCTGTATGTGTTGGAGTGTGTGTGTGTGTTGGGGTGTGTGTGGGGGCTATGCTGGAAGTGGTTCTCTTGCCTGCATAGCTGGTATTCATGTTTCCTGATGCCCTGATATCTCAAAGTTCATCCCTTGTGAACCTGAATTAAATCATTCCACAAATGCTTTTTTAAATTTAAGCTCCAACTATGTGCCAATGGCTGTTCAAGTGGTGGGAAGACACTGATGGTCTTCAAGACCATCATGTGCCCTAGAGACGTGACAGTCCCATGGAGGAACAATTGGCATTACACAGCAGCCTGGTACAGATGCTGGGGAGGCAGAGGCCTCAGATCTTGCCCAGGGGAGTCTTGCCAGAAGAAGGGACAGTGACAGTCGAGCTAAGATCTGGAGGAGGAGGAGCTGGGGCACTGAGGGGTGGGTGGGGGCAGGGACGGCAGGACAGAAGGCCCAGAAATGCAGGCTGTGCTGCAAGCAGCAGAGAGAGTAGCTGGCCAAACCACCGAGCCCATGGATTTGGCCAGCTTGGCCACGTTGCAGTGGAAGCTGAGGGACCCTGGCCACGCTGCTCAACCTGGCAGGTCTCAAGTCTCTGCTCTGCAGACATTGTACTCCTGTCACAGGGCACCAGCACAATGTAAAGGACTATTTTTAAAGGGCTGAAACTGCACTCGACGTTAAATATATGATGTTTGTTTATATCATACATATATAATATAAACTCGATATACATGTTTGCTAAATAAAAATACATCCACTGGTGTACAGTGCTTTCAATTTCGAGTATATTTTTCTTTTAAGAGAAATGCATAGAGTGTTATTTCTAACCCTTAACACTGGTCTGTGTTTTAGACGCCTCCCAAGTCCTGGACCTTCTCCCCTCTGGGAGTCTTCCACTGCGGGTATTTACTGTGTTAAACAAAGGCAGACTGGCACCATGGACCTCGTCGGCCTGCTCAAGTCCCAGTTCCTGTGCCATCTCGTCTTCTGCTATGTGTTCATCGCCTCGGGGCTCATCATCAACGCCGTCCAGCTCTCCACCCTCCTGCTCTGGCCCGTCAACAAGCAGCTCTTTCGGAAGATCAACTGCAGGCTGTCCTACTGCGTCTCCAGCCGTAAGAGACTTACGCCTAATTCTCTGTTTGCATCTGCCCTGCTCGTGGGTGTCAGAATCAGGCCTTTGTAGGTTTGCTTGGCTTTCAGGGTACAATAAGCTAGTTTGGGGGTTTTTGTTTCTGTTTTTTATTTTAGGTTTGAAATGTCCATTTTGTCCTCACTCCTAAAAAACTATTTTTTGAATGAGTAATATCGACAGCATGAATTGGACAGGCACAGAGGGTAGCCCATGAGAAGCAAATATGCCTTCTGTCTGTTTCCCTAGTGTTCCTTGTCAGAGGTTGTCAATGACAGTGATTTCTTAGTTATCCACACAGAAATGGCGTATACATGCATATGCCATTTCTGTAAGGAAATATGTATCTACATGTGGCTCTTACATGTGCCTGTGTATACAGGTGAGCCCCTCTGTGTATACATATAGATACATAATACATAACATATCTTAAAAAACCAAATGGCAATATAATATCTTGTTCTCTTTCTGGCTTCTTTTCTTTAGCTTTTTACTTTGAGAAAACTGTAGATTCACAGGCAGTTGTAAGAAAGAATCCAGAGAGATGTCTGGAGAGAGACCCTGCCACCAGTTTCCCCCAGGAGAAACCTCTTACACAACTAGGCTGACATCTCAAGAAAACTGACATGACACACGCACCAACCTTACTCAGATTTCTCTAGTTTTGCGTACACTCATTTGTGTGTGTGTGATTATACTAAACTGTTTTAAACATGACTAATTCAACTGGCCTGAATTTCAAAAATGGAAATGAGAAAAGATGAGTCAGAATATTAGAGGTGTAGAGATGAGTTTTGCTGTTGGTCGACCTTAAACCTGTACCTGTTCTCAACAGTCGAGAATGAAGTGCCTCATCACCAGTCGGGTGTGAATATATTTAAACATATGAGCTCTTTCAAGTTAAGCAGTTAAAAAATCTCAACTACCTTAGATTAGACCAAGAGTTCAAAATCACTGCTATCTTTCTGAAACCCTTTAAATGAAGCAGTCAGATCTGAATTTGAATCAAAACAAAACAAGATGAATACAGTTATCCAAGGGGATCACTAGTTAGCCAATCAGTTATCTTTTAAACCTAAAAATACTAACTTGTGAGAGATAAAGATATAATGGAAACATCCTTATTTCTGATTCTTTACTGACTCAGACCTTGCAAACATGTCCGATTCAATTTCTGACATGGTTGACTGCTAGATCTACAATGTCTTGTATTAAAGTGCTTCACATAAATGTCTTGAAAATCTTCGTAAAATCATAAAGCTAAGTTGTAATTGTGAAAAACACGTATCTTTAATCCATGTGTCTATGGTCTGTCAGTACAGCCAACCATTCAGTGCAATGGTACTCGATGCAAGTTTCCTTGTCATACATTTCCTTCTAACACTGCTCTCCGATATTCGGGCATCTACTGTGGTATAGGACAGGGAACAACTTGCCAGAGCAGGGCAGAGGCAATAAGAGATGGCCTGAACCAGAAGTATAACTGAAGGGGGAAGACAGGAGAGTTTGCATCATCAAGGGAAAGGATAGTTGTCTGAGATTTACCTTATATTTCTACATGTCTTTTTACACTCTAGCCATAGTTGTCTATTTAAACAAAATTTAAATTTAACATAGCAATGCCAAATGCACATTTCATCGAAACCTGCATTTATCAGATTTGCACACACCTATAGAGATTCTAAAATCTTTGAGTTTGGAATTTGAAGTCATGTATATCTGGACTGTCATAACCCCTATCCAAATCTCAAACAAGTGGCTAAGAATTGGGTTTCTCATTAGGAGTCAAGAAGTAAGAGAAGCCCTGAGGATGGGAGCGCCTAAGAGTACTGTATTTTGCTCTGGGTAGGCAGTGAAGACACCCCACAGTTAGGGCAGGATCAAGACAATATTATTCTACGGCCACGTTAGTCTATGTGCTTCCGGCAGAAATTAAGACGAGTAACAAACTCAGAAAGCCAGGTAGATGTTTATACCCATCATAAATTATTTAGAGTAAATCCCAGCAAAGCTCCAGACCTAACATCAAAGACCATCAGCATTGCCCCACACAGGGCCCAGTGAAGGGCAGGCAGCCTAATTTTGCCAAGAGGCCTGGAAGCACATTCCCCCAGTTACATCCCATCCTGACCTACTGCCCCCCAGGGAAGCTTCCATGGGCTGTGGGCTAAGCCAGAGCAGAGCCGTTGACAGCCATCTGAAGAAGGAAGGGAAGTTTCTCACTCTTGAGGAGTGATCCTGGCTCCTGGAGAAAGCGGTGCGTGATGCTTTGAGCTTGGTTTATGGGCGGCACACTTAAGGAGCCCATTCCCGTTGGGAAAGCCCACCCACGCCTTTCCCGGCTTCTCTGTCCCTGGGATCTCAGCGTGTGTTAGATAACAAAGCTGCTTCCCTTGTCTTTCTCCTTTCACTTGTTCTCTGTAGTCTGATAGATTTCCTTATATCCTGAGTGCTTCCCAGCAACAAAGGACACGTAAAGACAGTTCGGGACGCTTCCCCAGGCTGTTGATCCTCGCAGGCCCCAGTCTGTGGGCTGTTCAACGGCTCAGAATAAGAGGTGGTCAGGCCCCTTCTGTTTGCTTTCTTCTCCTCCTTTTCCCTCTAAGTTAAGATAAAAAGTGTTCACGGGGTTTAATTGTGTCTTCAGGCATATGAATCACTCTAATGCTTACAAAATCAGTAGCATTCCCCATTTGCAACTGATTTTTAAGGAAAAAAGACAGAATAAATTGTTTCCTAGAGACCTGGATTTTCTTATCACCCTGTTCACTTTTTATCGATAGAGCTCTGTCATCATCTCTTTTACCTTCAATGTTTGTTAAGAACTTGGTGTTGTACCAGGTGAGTCCAAACTAGTCACCAGTCCTGATGTGTTGAAGTTCATATGCAAAAGGCCACACTGATGTAAATGACAAATAGAAACAAAATTCAGCAAAGATGGCATAGTTACAAGCATGATGCACAGGGCAGAGAATTTTGGTCTGGAGGCCAGGGCTCAGTGTGAATAACAATTTGAAAGTACAGTTGACCCTTGAAGAACACAAGTTTGAGCTGTGCTGGCCCACTTTTAGGCAGGTTTTGTTTCAATAAATAAAATGGAAAAATGTTGGAACTTTGCAGCAATTTGAAAATAAAATTCTCTATTTTTCTCTAGCCTACTTTATTGTAAGAATACAGTAAATAATCCATATATCATACAAAATATGTGTTAACCGATTATATTATCAGTAAGGCTTCTGGTCAACAGTAGGCTATTGGTAGTTAAGTTTTGGGGGAGTCAAAAGTAATACTCAGATTTTTGACAGCACAGGGGGTCAGCGACCCTAAGCCCTGCATTGCTCAAATTGCATGTTTAATCTCAAGGGCTGGTTTTTGGAGGGCTGTTTTATTTTGTTCTTGCTTAGATTTGTGGGCAGGAAAGGCTGGCTTTGGGTGCTGAACAGGAGGGGAGGATGGCTTGAGCTTCTGCAAGGCAAAAAGGAGGAAGTTACAAGTGGGGGTGGGGAGTAGAATTCAGTCGGCTTTCCACTGCATAGGATGTGCCTTTTAATATCTAGGGAAGGGTAGCCAAGACTGGCTGGCTTGTTTTTCTTCACCTTTAACACTGTGAGTTTAAAAAAGACCAAGGAAGATTAAGAGAACGTATTAACGGCAGGAGTTTTTTTAAAAAGGACGGTGGGGAGGACTACAGATGACCTTTAATGTCCTGGAAAGTCCTGGTGACATAAAACAAAATGCAGCCTCCTCCCCGCCCCCAAGTCCTGGGGCCTTGCTTTCAAATTCCTTGCCCCTGCTAACCAGTGCTGTGCCTTTGAGCCTGTCACTTAATTTTCCAAGCCCAGTGATGTTCATGGTTTTCAGTGGCTATTTGACACACAGCCCCACTAGACTCCTTTAATGGGCAAGGCCACATGGTAGCGAGGAGGGAGTCAGAACTCAGAGTGCAAAGACGCTAAATAAAACATCCTGCCCTCCTGCTTACAGGCTGTCACCTTGGGTGAGCCGCCCAACCCCGAGTCCAGCATAGGTCTGATCACAATGGATGGTCGAAAAAAACAGAATGAGGTGCTAGGCACAAGAATGTTCCACAGATTACTTAAAGTACCTCACATTCAGATTGCAACCTGGAGCTTGTGTCTGAGGAGGGAGGGTGCGTAAGGGGATCTTCCTTCTTCCCCTCACGGCACTAACTGCCTGGATAGATCGCTTCATTTGAATAAAGGGGATGAGGTGGAATTGACCAAGATTCCAGTATTTTTCTAATAAAAGGCTGAGGTTTTTTGTTTTGCACTTGGGAAGATATTTATTTGTCCTTTCAGTTTCCCTTCCACACCCTCAGCTTGCAGGTTATGGTCACTTTGCTTGTGGTAGGTGGTGGTTGGGCGTGAAGAGAGACACAAGCTCTCTGTCACCTCCTACAATACTGCCCGTGGGTCCCACCTTGAAACAGATGTCAGTTTTCCTGCCGTAATACTGCCCATCTGCAGTGAACTCCAGGATGTAGGAGTTGTTTCAGAGCTATGGCCCAAGAAGCAGGGGCTGGTAGCAAGTCAGTCTGTGATCCCCTCTGGGAGGAAGGATCAGGGCTCCATCACTTGGCAGGACAGCCTCAATGAGAGATGCACGGGCAGGCAGGACGGGAGCCCCAGATGCCTGAGAAGCTGCACACCGACGCTTTTAGTGCCCGCCCATGTCTGAAGCTGAAGACCACACAGAGAGGGCGGCAGCTCTGTTCTCCTGAGAGAAAGCAGATTCTTCCCCCAGCAGCAGGTGTCATTGGTAAGAAAGTGATCCAGCAAAGAGGGGGTCGTGTGCCATTTTGCAATGTGACCTTGGGAAAAATACTACATCCCATTAACTTGGCCCCTGGCCTAATCCATGTCTCCAGCCAGCCTGATGGATGGATGGAGGCTGCCATTCCTCATTTCAGTCCAGGCTGATTCTTCACTCGTTTCAGCCCTGAACAGGCTGGACTCCTTCACTTGTGGCAAGTCATCACCTCCAAGATATCAGAAAGGGTCTTTGCTAGATTGTCCCCAGAGCCCCGAGTCCTGACCCTTCACACTGCTGTCTGGGCACCTGCTGAACAGTGGAGGTGGGCAAGACCTACCAGAAAGGTTAAGCAACTTGCCTGGAGTCACACAGGAAGTGAAGGAACAGATTTGGGGGCCAGGAAGTCTGCATGCAGAGCTTCTCCCTGCAGTGGTACTCAGCACGGCCTTGAGATTAAGGGCCCAGGCTCCTGAGCAGAGGCCAGCTGGTGACTGTCACAGGTGACCTTCCACAGGGCTATAGAGAAAGGAAAAGAGTAGCCTAATCATAACATAGCTAGTTTCATCTCTAGTCATTGTAATCACTACGGTCGGTCCTGCTGATTACATATCAGACATCGTGCCGAGCCCTTTATATCTGTTACCTTGCTCAAACCCATAAACACTCTGAACAGGCAAACCCCCATTTTGTGGATCAGGCTCAAAGAGGGCAGGTCACTTGTCTAAGGTGGTTACCAAGTCTGAGCTCGTGCCACTCACTACATGACATCCCACGAAGCTGAGAGAAAAGATGCTGGGGCAAGGAAAGTGACTATTTACTTTATTTATTGGAAAGCCAGCAGACTGAGAAGATGGCAGACTCATGTCCTGAAGAACCATCTCAGCTCAGCATTACTTGCAAGCTTCTTTTCTGCTGCGGAAAGGGGAGCAGGTGGGCGAGCAGGTGGGCGAGCAGGTTAGGGGGTGACTGAAGGCTGCAGACATCTGGGCGTCAGTGAGGGTCCAAGGAGAGCTCAGAAACTGGGTCCTTGGGCAGTCGGCTCTTGCCAGTTTAGGTCTGGTCCTAAAATTCTTGGGCAGGGCAATCATTATTTCCACATATTTTTTCCTGTCTCTCCTGGAAGAGGCAGGCTTTGGGTCAGAAGCTATGTGCAGAAATCTCAAACTATAAACAAAATTGCTTTCGACGATCAACAAGCCTATGCGCAGGGCTGCAGGGCTGGGCAGAAGTCTTTTTCCTTTTTTTTTTTGCCTTTTGGTCCAAAGGTTAAGAAGCAAATATAACATGAAGGCAGAGGTGCCACTTTTTCACTCGGTTACAAGGTCACACAATTAGTAAGAAGAACTGAGATCCAAGGTCTATTTTTTCTACTGAATTTTGAAGCAGACAAATAAAGTATATGAAAGTTTTTGTTTTAACAACCATGGCTGATGTTAAGCAGACATCTACTAGGATCAGCTCTGAACATGTTAATTCACTGTCCCAGCCGCAGGTGACGTACAGGATGCCTGTCACTGCTCAGCAAGCATTCTTGAGCAAATGTGCATTTGGGCTCACTGGGGACCGGATGCTGTACCAGTACCTGGAGCTCAGAGGTGAAGGTGCCCTCAGAGGGATTCAGTCTGGTGTGTCCAGCCATGAGGACACAAACCATTGCAGAAATGAAAGCTAGGATAGAGGTACAGGAATGCAGAGAAAGGGGTGCTCCATCCTGTGAAGCGACAGAGACACATTCCCCAGCAGCAACATCACAAGCCAGGGGTTTACAGAGTGAGGAAGAATTACTATAGGTTGGCAAGAAGAAAAAGCATATTCTGGCATTACCAAGGGGCTACCCTGGTTTATTCAGGTAGCCAGGCTTCAAAGCAGATGGGCCTCCTGAAGGCTGTGTTGACCTTGCAGTGTCAGGAGACTAGAGCAGGAATGAATGAGCCCCACCCAGCCTGGGGGACAGGGAGACAGGGGTGCAGTGTGCCCAGCGCTGGCCCACAGCCGCCACACTCGCTAGATGGACTCCACGTATTTGTCCTCGGGAATTCCATGCATGGTGAAAGCAATTTACTTCAAGATTTATTTTTGCCTTGCCCTGAGCAAAATGGTTCAAAATGTGCCTTGAAAAACTGTTCATTTGTTTTTTTTTTAATCTGTTCATAATCTTTTATAATACCCAGCTGGATCACTATTTCCCTGAACCATGTTATACCCTAAGTGTAATACTAAGTAAAAATAGCATGAGGCCGAACTGTACAATATAATACCAATTTTGTAAATATAGACTGGAAGTAAATTTATTAGAGTGCTATTTTTAGAAATTATAATTACAGATGATTTTTAATTGCCTTTATATTTTCTGAATGTCTTACATTTTATATGAGAAGCACATATTTTACAAACTGAGAAAAAGGAAACAAAATAAAAGCCCAGACACTGAGACGAACTAGAGAATGGTCTATGGAAGGGAGTAGAAAAGAAAAGAAAAATCGAGCACTTTGTGCAACAAAGTATGGCAAAGTCACTCAAAGCAACATTTTTTTGTTGTTTGTGTGTATGTATGTGCGTGTGTGTGTGAAAGCCTCGTTCAAGGGCTGGTGTGGTGGAAGTCATATAGGGCCAGGGCAGTGGTGATGAGGTCTTCCCAGCCCTACATCTTTGGAGTGATGGGCTGAGTGGTGTCCCCCTCCCCAGAAGATGTTGATGACGTCCTGACCCCCAGTGCCTGTGAAGCAGGCTTTATTTAGAAAGAGGGTCTTTGCAGATCCGCAAATTAAGATGAGGTCATTGGGGTGAGTCCTAACCGACTATGACAGAGGCGCACCCCCACAGAAGGTGCTGTGAGGACGTAGGGAGAAGACCAGAAGCTGGGGGAAAAAGGTGTGGAGCCCATTTCCCCTCACAGCCCCACCCACCCTGCCCACACCTTGATCCCCACAGTCGCCTCTAGAACTGGGAGACATTATTTCCGTTTCTAAGCCCTCCAGTTTGTGGTAGTTCATTACTGCAGGCCCCAAAACCCCATAATCTCTATGGCCGTAAAAGAGGAAACGGGTCTTTCTTTCTCTCCTTGCTTTGCTTAAGGAAGTGCTAGGAAATGAAGTAATCTCACCAGGGAGGTGCACTCTGCTGGCTGGCACAAGCCCGGATGGTTTATTCTGAGGTATCAGGCATGATGTCCACCAGCTCCACCCAGATACAAGGTCTCTCCCTGATCAGTGTCACACCCCCACCCAGTCCCAGTGAAATGGTTTTCTCTAGAACTGGGCTTGCACGTTGCCGACCGATTCCACACAAAGCTTGTTACAAAATTAGCCCTTTGTGCCAACACCTTTTGTTTATTTGGCAAAACAAATAAGGGGGGAGAATAGTATTAGGATTGACATCTGATCACATCAGTGCCTTATTAGCTCAGTTCATCAAGGGCATGTCCTGACTATGTGGCTGATATTCCTGGTGATTGGAAGCACATTAAATATACAAAAGGCCTGATCTTAGGCAAAACTGATCCAGCAAAAGGAGAGTGATAGGTGAGGAGACTGGACATTTTTATGTTTTTAACAAGAGTAATATTACTGTGTGATAGCATGCCTTATTTATTTTTAGTAGCAATCTATTTCTGTATATTTATGTGTGTGTCTATTTATACATACAAACATAGATGTTTTACTCATAGTTGAAGGATATATATATTTGTGATCCTTTGTACAAGAAATGACCTTATGTTTTAAGCAGAGAGCTTAACCACTCCAAATTTCACATCAAAGAAACAGCAAATTTAGGAATACAAATGTGATCCTGGCTTGTTTGAGGAGTTGCTTACCTTAGAGCAAGGTGTCTTAGCTGTTGATATGGTTTATAAATAAATAAATTCTCAACCAATGTGCCCATTTACTTTTGCAAGCATTAAATTTCACTTGTGACTAAAGTTACAGCTTTCAAATTAGGTTGTAAGTTTGATTTTGGTGTCTTGTAACTTCATAACATGATGGTGTGTGGTCTTCAGAGTGGGGTGGATATTCTCCAGGAGGTTAACAAGACAAGCAATTAGGATATAGAAAGAAAACTTTACAACTTCTCATTTATATTTCCTTCATTAGATACGTGTGTGTGTGTGTGTGTGTGTGTGTGTGTGTGTGTATGGGTAAGATAGAAGAAATTTCATTTATAAATTATATGAAACACAAATTTTTATGTGTGTTAAATTTGCATGTGCTTAATCATGCATGCTTAATTTTTTAATTTAAATAATCAAAAACATTTGAAGACCTTTACCTATGGGTTTGGGGATCAGTATCCTGGAGACAGAAATTAGATAGCATAGTTTGAAGCAAGGAAGAAACAGGCTTCATAGAAACAAGCTCAAATACAAAAGTAATACTAATGGCAAAAGGTGTTTTCCTATTTTCCTCTATTTCAGTTTATCCTTGATTCCAGATGGGATCTGAGGCATTTCAAACATTGTGAGGCATCCCTTCTCTGGTCCTATCCCAGGTCTCCAGAAAGGCCGGAGATACTAGATTAAAAGTGTTCTCCGCCTCCACATTTTGTGTTGAAGATAAAAACTGTAGAAATTCTTTGGTGTTTTACCATTATGTTTTAAAATGCACACTACACAACTCTCCCATCTCAGAATACATAGTTACATCCTCTGGAAAGTACTGAGTACAGTGGGTTTCCCAAATATTCTCAGGCTGTCTCCGTTGTTCCCACACGGATGTCCAGGGTAGATTTGACATGGACATACCTGTGTAGGGCCATGGAGGGGCACCTGTTCTGGTGTTCCCTTAACGAAACCACATTTGAAGCCTGGGTCCTGGTTCCCCGAGCACTGGCCTAACACCTTGATGACTTGGACTTTGTTTTCATTTATGAAACAGGGGAAATAAATTTTAATGTGCTATGAAAACGAAGGTGAAAGTAATCTTGGCGTTATTCTGCATTCGGTCAGTGAAGCATGGGACAGGTGGGATTCAGTGTGCTTTCCAAGGAGCTCTGGTCCCCTGGAGTTAGGGAGGAGGATGTGGTTGGGTGGTGGAGGACCCTGGGAGAAGACACGGGGTGTTCAGGGAAGACGGGCCTGAGAGGCCTCGTAGCTGATACTTGAAGGACATTATGTGGAAGAGGGACTAGATGTAGCTCATAACCTCAGGAGGAAGGAGATGGGCATCTGGAGAAGGCTACCAAAAGCATATGCAAAGACCTGTAATGACAGAAGCTGTCTGGGAGCAGCAAGGAAGCAAAACCAGAAGCCTCCCCCACCCCTACCCCATGAACTCCAAGGAGCCTGGGACTGACCTTCCAGGAATGTTCTTCAGGGTGTTCCTCAAACCACCATCTGCATGGAGATGGTGTTCAGATGACCTTTAGAATCCCTTCCAACATTAAGAATCTGAGCCGGAGCCATGTATGGAGTCCATAGGGCTGTGGGGTCCTGCCGCATCTTGGGTGCCAGGGACAGCATTGAAGGCTTCCTCCTGAGATAACTCTCAGAGCCTAACAAAAGAACACAGGAACTTGTTTCAAAAAAGCGAGGGGATAGATAAAGAGATGGCAGAGTATGAGGCGTGCTGACCCATGAGCGGAGGGAGGGGCTGGCACGCCATCACGCAGGGGGAGGCAGGACTGAAACAAACCGTTTAAAAGAACAGGATTAAAAACTCTGGGCAAGAAAACTAATGTTTTGTACGAGCCAGAAGGTTAGGCAACACTAGTTAGAGGTGAGGCCTGCCCTGGGGACTGCTTCACCTGATGCTATTCCTCAAGGAGCCAAGGGGACCTGTCACATGGAGAAGCCTTCCCCTGGCCTCGCCCCCCTGCGGGGCTCCTGTTTGCCCTGGAAGCTTCCTGAGGGTGACCTGCCTTCCCATTTGCTTACAACTGACGGGGTTCCCACAATGGGGGACTTCCAGTTTTAAAATCGGGCCCCAGCCAAACTGACATGTGGGTCGACATAACTTGGGTCCAGATGCAGATGTCTAGGCCTTAACCTCTCCCACTAGGGAAACAAGCTAAAGTTCATTTTCTGCTCATTGTGGGTGATCCTAAGCCAAGGACAAGAAATATTACGGTAATGCATACACTAATGTCATGCTTAACCTGTCTTTTATGCTAAGATTTTACCACTTTTCATTTCAAAAGGAGTGTCTTTTGACAGACACTTAATGTGAGAGCTCAGTCGGAGTACCTCTGAGCAGGACCACAGCTCACCATCCAGGGTTTGTAAATATGGCCTCGTGTGTTGCTTCGGCCAGTAGTTCTTCCCCAGCAGAAAGAAAGCCGTAGAAGTTGAACAATTGTTTTTTTTTAAGTGCAGTTTTTGTTTAGAGGGTGAATATGTCTGGCTGACCTTGTTTGTACTGGATGTCATTTTCGTGCACATTCTCATTTAGGCCAAGGCCACCCTGGCAGAGACATGAAAGTGGAAAACTCTCATGTCATGTGCACCAAAATAACACGTGTGATGCTCATGACCATGTCCTTGGAATTCAGAAATGATGACCGTATTCAGTGAATAAAGTGGTGCGTCTACAAGAGGCACTTGGCAGGTATCCCAAGCAGTTCACACGTCACTGGAGGAGCTGAGGTCTCACGCTGGTGACTCCTGCTCAGTCCCGTGGAAATACAACCTTCGCCGCTTGTAAAGCCCATACTTGCTCCTTCCCCTCAAACCCTGGAAAGACCCGTGATTCCCTTCACTGTGCTTCCCTGGCGTGTGTCTCTTCTGTAGGAGCTGCCTCACTGGGGTCAGGGGCGTGACCTCCTGAGGGCAGTCTGACTGGGGTCTTCCCCGTAGGGCCAGCGCCAGCACTGTCCTGGCACAGTGCGCGAGCCTTTCTGCAACGGCCCAGGGAGCGAAGAAGGGGTGTGGACGGGGCCTGGAGTGAGGCACTGCCCACACGGACTTCCCAGCTTGACCCTGCAGGTAATTTTATGTGACCTACAGAGTGTGGGTGACTGGGAAGACCCAGAGGGACCCGGCAGCTCCGCTGTTTCCCGGTCATAATTCTTGAATGAGCCCAACCTTGGTTATTGAGCACTAATCTAGTGTCAGCCATGAAACCAAGTGTGACACACACGAGGGGAACATAGAACTGTGTAACTCATTCCTAAGTAACAGGGTGGAGACCTAAATGTAGCATTTCAGAGGGAAAAAAGTTCTCATCATCTGGCAAGTCAGGGAAGGCTGCAGAAAGGGAAGGATGTCCACCAGACCTCAGGAAAGAGGAAGTCCTGGGGCTGGGAGAGAGGCAGGAGGGCACGGGTGCCAGGACTCTCAGTTGCACAGGGCTGAGGCCCAAATCAGGACCGGATTAGCTCACTCGACTGGACCCCAGGGGAAGTGTGAGCATCAGGGTCTCCCGGACACAGGAGCAGGAAGCCAGCCGACAGCTCACTTAGCTTCTCTGTGCAGACGGCCAGACCCCTTGTACTGCTGGTGGGTTTTCTTTGCCAAGCATGGTTGCCAGCAGCTTCAGACTCTCCTTCCCATCACTCCCATTACCAAGGAGAGAAAGAGGTTTCCCCTGACCCAGTCCCAGTCACGAGCCCCTCTCTAAAGCCAGTGATGTATGTCACCAGGGCCAACTGCTAAAAGGTCAGTGATTTTCCAACCAGTTATTAGCCACAGCCATTATAAACTCCCAATATATTACATTGTAAAATAAAGATAATAAATACTTAAAACGTATCACTCCTCGGTTTGCCGCATTGTACTGTTATCTCCGCCCTGGAGGTTGTTGTGTGTGTGGTAGGAATGCGGTGTAAGTCCGCAGTCAATGCCTGCAGATCAGCAGCTTGACATCGACTGGGGTGAGAGTATTTACACCATGGACGTCAGCATGGTATAGTAAATAGGCCTTTTCTTCCCCCTGGAGAGCTGGTTGTTAAACATTTTCCAGCACGCTGCTGTCTGTACTGTCACTCTGGACAGGGGAGAGTCCTGGAGCATCTTTGTCTAGGTCGCATGCCCATCTCTGAGCGTGAGTTCTGTAACGCAAAGAAAGGGACCCCCAGTGGTCAGGCAGAGACACCAGCTATCACAGGGCATCCAGCCATTCAGAGGGCCTTTGCGCTGTCAGCATAGCAGGCTCTGGGTCAAGGGGTGAGCTGGGAGGGGAGCAGCGAAGGTGACTTGGAGACTTGCCCTTAACCCCAAGCACAGTCTGGTGGGAGAGAGAGAGCTGCACAACAGTGGAGCCACAGGCAGGGAGCAGGCAGGCTGCCTGGGCCCCAACTGGGGTGCTGTCCTCACGGGCCAGAGAGCAGCCTGGGCGCCATCGCGGGAGGCTTCTGGCTGGACTCTCTCTTCTGAGGCTGTCCATCCTTTTTCAAGGAAATCTTCATACACTGAATGGAGCAATGTCCCTCTCAGTTCATCACTCTCACCAGGATAATTGGGATTCTCATAAATATGTGATTATTCATGTATGATTTACATCCCAGCAGCCAACTTCTTTAAGCAGAAGGAACAGATTATGTTCCCGTATCTCCAGCTAGAGGCAGGATCAGCAAGAGGAAACATGAGGGTGAAGTCAAGGCCTTCACATGGCGTCGCAGACCTGGCTGGACCTTCTGGGACGCAGGGATGGGCCTCTCTGCCGCGGGTGGTGTTCCCAGGGTCGCAGGCAGGAAGGCTTCCGCGGAGGTCCCACCTCAGCCCTGCCCCACACGCTCCATTCACACCAGTGTGTTTTTGGAAAGTGCCAACAATGGAACGAATGCCCTTCCATTTAATTCTGTAAACACTTACTGAGCACCTACTGTTAGCAGGCATCGGCCCACTGTGCTGGGCACCGAGAGAGACAGGGGCCCACTGTCTGGCCTCAGGGCCCTGGCACCCCATCACCCCTTGGGCCCCGGCACCCCCATCACCCCCGAGGGTCCTGGCGCCCCACCCCTCCCCTCAGGGCTGGCGCGCCCCTTGGCTCTCGCTGTATTTCCCCAGCTCCGCCGTGGTCCTTTGGTCTCCAGCCCTGGACGCGCCTCCTGGCTCCCCTGTTCGGCTTCCATGGCTGCAGTGCCGCCAGGCGCCCCGGGTCAGGGAGGGCCTGGGAGGGCAGGGTAGGCGCAGACCGAGGAGCAGCCGCGAGCGGGGCCCCGGGGGGCAGGAGAGCCCTCCAGCGCCAGGCTGGCGGCAAGTTCACGGGCAGGCGAGGAAGGGGGGGGGGAAGGTTGCCCGGGAGTTGGTCCCCGAAGCTGCCGGGCCCTTTGGGAGCTCTCCCAAGCGGAGCAAAGGGGGCGAACCGGGAAGGCAGGGGGACCGTGTGAAAGCCGGCCACCACGTCCGAGGCCGAGCCCAAGGTTCAGGAGGGCAGGGGGCCGGCTGCGCCCCGCGAACAGGCGGGCTGGGCCGCGGAGCACCGCGCCCGAGGACAGGGGGACCCGTCCTCATGGCTTCCTCCCAGAGCCCGGAAAGCACCCCTCACGCCCTTGCCCATCAGTGTATCTCCCCCAGGCCACCAGCCCTCCATGGGCTCGGAACTCTGCAGCAGAACTATCACCCGTGGGTGTTTGGGTCTCACCGCGAGACAGTTTCCTCCGCAGACTATAACGGAGGCTTGTCCGATCAGCAGGCAAGCATGCCTTTGGCAGCCTAGGAATTTGGCTTCAGCTGAATGTCATTTTGTGTTTGTTCTTTTAATCCCTGTCAACAGGACATGCAGCAATAGAGAGAGGCATGCCTGTCCAAACTAGAACAGTTTCCAGCTCTGGATACAGACGGAGGTGGACAGCCCTTCGTGGAAGGATGCCTGCAGGGCGGTTTTACCTGTGGACATAGATTAACCCGAGTTTGTCTATTCCATCCATTTTCTGTGTATACTGAGTGGAAACGCTGTATTAATAATGAAAGAGTGGATACATATACCTAAAAAGAAGAAAGGGTAGTGAATTGGTGACTATATGTTAACTCTGACTTGAAAAGTTTGAGCTACCAACAATAACTGGGAGTTGTTTTTTTTTTGAGGTGATGTAAGTAATTGTTCTGGTGCTTCAGGTAAGTGACCGCTTAGCTCTGGTAGGCATCTCAGCACTTCACATGTGTGCTTAACTTAAGGACATGAAGACTAAAGGCTTGAGATCCATAAAAGAGCTTCTTATGGGTTTGAAATATGGTTTTGCCTATACTGTATGCCAGAGAGAAATGTTCACACTGAAGAATCAAGATGTTTCTGTGTGATTTCCAGGAGCTAGACCAGGCTGAGCCTCCCCCCCTGGCTGTGTGTGTACATTCGTATGTGCAGATCCATGAGTGCGCAAAATAGCAAAGTGGGAATGAGTCATGACCTCCAGGAGCTGGAGATCCAGCACAAATATGCCACTGAGTAGTGTAAACATTGTCACTAATAGATACTTGAAAACCCAAGTCATTGAAGACATTTACAAACTAAGCAATGGATGAGAAATGCAATGCTTGGGAACATATAGGGGTGGGATCATAAATAGGATAATTAGTGTCTCATGCCACACGGTGAAGACTCATGTAATAATGAGTATTAAAATTGTACTCGGGTCTCTGGAAATGAGAAACGTCTAGATGTTCCCTTTTGGGAATTTAAATCAGTACTTAAAATTTTATATAAACCGCATTGCTATAGCCTCTCTAAAGGGAAAATTTTTAGTGTTAAGCGGGATGTGAACTGATTTTTCCAAGTTACAGTCACCAGGCCCAGTGGCCTTTATCTCAGTCCTGTCTGAGGAAAGCTAGCAGAACAGGTTTGGAAGCACCGAGATCCCACCTTGAAATAGAATCCAATACAGTTTGAAACACACTGTTACCCTTTCCCAGGGAGGAGTCTGAGGGCCGAGCACAGACAGTAGGCAGTTGCTGCGACTGAGAAATTAAATAAGTCTTTGGCAGCAGCGCTGAGGCATGGTTAGCAGACATGGTGCTGGTGGACTTCTTCCAATACATAAACAGGGGAACAGAGAGGAGACCAAAGAAGTGACCCCTCATCTTCAGCCCACCTCTGGTGGGTGCATGGGGTGATCTACAGGGCCCGGGCTGGCCAGGCAGGACTGGTTTCTGCCCCGCAGGACTGCGCAGAGGCCCCAGGGATGTTACCTGAACTCTTATCCATTCTTGCCTTGGCGGTCTCCCAGCTTCGACCAGTCCCCTTCGGGATCAGCTATCCCCTTGAGATTTGTTCTTCAGCACTGCCCATCTGGCCTCCAACTCTTCATCTGTATTTGTGCTTTGATTGATTTCATTCATTCACTCAACACTTACTGAGAACCTACTCATGAGACACCCTGTCCCAGGAGCCAACCAGGGCGCTGAGCACCCTTCCCTGCAGTTGAAGAGACACCCCCACGGACTGGGCTGCCACCCCTCCCGCAGCCTCTTAGGTTCTCACATGGTTCTTGCTACCTATGTGGCCTCCAAACCTGTCTCCAGCTCTCTGCCTTGCCCTGCCCTGGCTACTTCTGGGTCTAATTCTAGGTCTCCTGGCCTGTGCTTCCTGACTACTCCGTTCTGCTGGTCCCAGCTCCTCACTGTGTCTAAGACTGGATGTCGGCTGTCAAGATCAGTAACAAAGGAAACAGAAAAATTCCCTCCTCCTTCTGCCTTTGTCAGAATCATTAACATATTTCATGGTTAAATTTGCAAAAAAAAAAAAAGTAAAACATTTCTAGAGGCTTGGCAATGCTCTCCTCATAAATGAATAGCAATTAAACCCTTTTATCCAGCCCCATGGTACATACTGTACCACAAGCTGTTAGTGAGCTCCTGGGTTCATTCAGGCGCACTGAAGCAGGAAGCTGCCCATCCCCTCCCAGTATGGCTTCGGGATTTCTGATGGTGCCTTTTTGCTCATCTGTTCCCCAGAGGGAGGGAACTCAGTCCACACGTCAGATTTCCACCGATGATCAGGAATGCATCTCATTCCAGCCCCATTCTGACCTCTAATCACCAGTTTTCAATCTGATTTATGGGCAACCCAATTCTTTCCATTTGGTTTGCATTTCTGTTTCCTTGATGAAAACAGCCTTCCCTGTTAGATGAATATGGTTTTTCCCAGGAATTGACACACAAGGTCATGGTGGTGCCTACAGGGATTCCTCCTAGGATGTATTTGCCCACTTTGCTGCTGTTCTCAATGATGGTTCTGATTACACTGTTTCATCTGCTTATTAGCAATTCTATCCTATGGGGCAGCTGCACATTTCATTCTTGCTTCTATTTGAAATGTTACAAATTATTAATTGATGGAATTTAAATTAAGTTTTTTCTGCCTTTGTAAATACTTGGAAAAGAATTCTTAATTTCAATCAGTCAGCACCAAATAGTTTCCTTCTGAGCACACATAATATTCCATTTCTAATTTTATTTCTATGACTCCTGAAAATCTAAGTGATAATGGTGATTACTTTTTCACCAACTTGCTTATTGTAAGCATCTTTTGTTACTGTTTTAAGTGAATTCAGATTTGACTAGAGAGGTAGGAGTTGCCATATGCCTTATTCAATTTTGTCTTAAAGTTTATGAGTGTTATGAAAAAATAAAGCACGTCAACTTTGCAGATGTTGGTACTGTGTGGGGGGTGTGGATGTGTATTTTGGGTGCAGGAGTGTGTATGTGTGTGTTTCATTGGGCTGTTGAGAACAAAGGATTTCAAGAAGGAAAAGGAGGGAAGCATTATCAAGGCTATTACCAAAGTTTATCTTTGCAGAGGAGATAAACGTACAGGTGCACATTGTAAGGGAAATTCCACATAGGACACATCTTCAGAGATTTGTCTGAATATTGACTAGCTTGCTTTTTGGTACTACACTGTTTTTCTTGATGGCGAATGTTCACATAAAAAAACAAATACTGAAATGTAAAACGTATGCTTGGTCTTCAGAAAATCTGTTTTGTTTATTTTAACTGACTGGAACTCAGCCTAACCTTGCATTGAGCAATACTAACAGGATTGTGAATGAGGGGAAATAATAAAGCCTAGGAAAGGACTGTTGATGCCTCTTTCCATTCTCATTATTCTATCCCTTTCAAGAATATAAAAGATAAAAATTCTCAAGGTATCCCTTGTATGATTCTGAATTCATATCACTAAGTCTGGATCTCCCTCCCAAACGTCAGGCTGCGTTTTCCACACCTGGCTGGGAACAGCCCTGTCACCACATATTCCGTGTGGAGCTCAGAATCCATCTTGCCCCCTCAGTCACTTCTCTAGGGCTTACCTTGCTCCTCAGTGGATCACCATGTTTGCTCTCAGTGACTCCATCTCAGTTGCCCCATATCCAACCCCTACTCCATCTCCACCCTCCTTACACTATCCTACTGTTTCTTTTTTTACCAGAAGAATGTAATCTTCTAGTACACTCATTTATTTATTTCTTATATTACTTGTTTATCGCCATCTCTCTTTGCCCCCACACGCCTCCCACGTTGCTGGAATTTGATCTTATTACAGGACCCCAGTCTGGAGCTCATATATGTATCCCAACTGTACAGAGCAGTACTTTGCACAGAACAGCACTAATAAGTATTTGTTGAAAGAATGAATTCATTGCATTACACTTGTTTTATCTTCCTACTGAATGTTTACCCAGATTTATAGCATCTTTACACCACAGGCTGGTGCACTGAATGACAGCTGGTACCACAAAAGCCTGGAGATTGATCACGTGGCCCAGGAGGTTTGTTCCCACTCAGACCTGCCCAAGAGTCTGGCAGCATCCGGGTACCCACCAGAGAACAGAATGGGCACAGCCCAGGGCCCTAGGAGCAAGAGGGGCTCCTACTTCTTCAGGGACTCATTCCATCGCCAGTTTTAATCAGCAAAAGACGTTTTAGCAACCGCACCTCCAGAGGATTTCTAGAATCACTAATTGATTGTCCCCTCTTCTTCGAAGAAGAGAGATCAGCTCAGCCTGCAAAGATTTTGTGGAAACACAAGACTCTTAAATTCACCTCTGCACTGGAAATTGTGTCTAGAAAATAGCTTTATACTTTCTAGGACCCAGGAATTCCTTGGAATATTCCATTGAGTAATCAGGACTATTTTTCAGCCTCTTTTCTCTCTGTTGGTCAGATTGGAATTTCTATTGTTCTATCTTTGAATTCAGTGATTCTTTCCTTTCTTTTCATTCTGTTGAGCTCTTTCATTGAGTTTCTTATTTCGGTTGTTGCTTTTCAGTTCCAAAATTTCCATCTGTTTGTTCTTCTATTTTTGTCCTGAAACTTTCTACCTTTCATTTACTTCGAGTGTATTCATAATTACTTGTTGAAGCATTTTTATGATAGCCATTTTTCAATCTTGTTAGATAATCCTGACACCTGTGCCATCTCACTGTTGACATGTGTCAGTTGTCTTTCCTCCTTAGAGTTGAGGCTTTTGTGGTTCTTGGTAGGTACAGTGATTTTCAGTCGCATCCTGGACATCTTGGATATTATGTTATGAGACTCTGCATCTTATTTAAACCTGTTTTACTCTGATACTGCCTTAGTGTGGGAGAGGTGCCATCCTGCTACTGCTTGGGAAGGCGGGAGGTCCAGATTCCCCACTGTACCACTGCTGACACTCTGGAGGGGTGACGGTGCCTCGTTACCGCTGGGCAAAGGTGTGAGCTCAGACCCTCCCCCAGGCCCCACTGACACCACCCCAGCTGGGACAGGGAGAGGTGCCTTGTTACATTAGGGGCAGGCAGGCTCGCTAACACTAGAGGATAATGAAAGTTCCAGCCCCGTCAGCCTTGCCAAGCAACACCCAGCAGGTGGGGAGTTGGGAGGGATGCCTCATTAGTCTGAAAATGGCTCCCCACAGGGCCTTTGCTGATGCAGATCAGGGTAGGGCCACCGTTGTCTCCATGACGCTTGCTGGGAGTAGCTAGTTAACATCTACACATTTTCCGGACTTGAGCTAGAGAGAGCAGGCTTTTCTCGGGGCTCGTCTTGTCTTCACCCCATTGGCATTTCCAGGTGGCCGGCACCGTGGCACCCAGTGGGGATATATGGAAAATATATGTGAGCAGCAGGAAACTCACTTCCATGTGTTCCTCAGCTCCGGGGGTGGTCCGTGCCTGTCCTCTCCCTTTCAGAGTCTTCCCACCATCCTTCTCAGTGTGATGCCGTGTAATCACACCATAGGAAGGCGTGTGTCCTCCATCTTGTCCCAGAACTGGGAGTCTCAAAGGACCATTTTAATGTCCTATTTCAGAAGAAACAACTTTGAAAAGGAGACCAAAGCAGACTAAAGGTTTTATGTTAGCATGTTTGTTGTTTTGATTCCAGCTCTTACAATGGCTTTTTTCCTCTAACCTTTTTCTTAAAATTGATTTGCCAGCAACTCTGTTTTCGTTTTTTTGTGATCTGCCCATAGGAGGTTTCATGCTTTTTTTGTTTTTCTCCTGTAAGTGCTATTGCTTCTTGCTTCCAAGACCAGGTGTGTATCTAGTTGATCTTCCATGTAAGTTGGGGACATCTAGAAATGGTCCACGTACATTTTTAATTGCCTGAAGAGATGTGCCTCAGAGCCTCTGCCCCCTCTGGCTGGGGAGTGTTGCTCTTTCAGGTTTTTGACCTTAAATTGTCCCTCTTAGTCCATCTCCATAGTGCCTGAGTTATCACTCAGAGATGATGCAGGGAAAGGATGCTCTCACCACAGCATCAGGAAGCAGAGGTGAGAGGAGACAGTGAAAGACTGTCCTTGTTCAGGAGGCATAGGACTGGCTTGCTTCCTCTTTTGGTCGCTGTCCACTGGGCCCCACTGCCTCAGTTTCTCTGGCCAACCCTCGAGAGCAGCTGGAGGTCAATGAGACATACATGCCCATGCCTGTTGATGGGCTGCCTGGAGGGAGCCGAGTGGACCGGGCTGGGGGGGCGGCACGGGGCAGGGCGGAAGGTGTACGTCTTAGGATCGGTCATGCCAATGAATCATTGTCAGTCTGATTCCGGGCAATCCGGCGCTGCGGTGCTTCTCACACTCTCCTGACCACATATGGGGTCCGCCAACAGCCTGTGAAGCTCCGATATCGTCAGCGGGAGGTTGAGGCGAGTGCCATCTTCGGTTTCTCTCCAGTGCTTTGATCGACAGTCCTGTGTAGGTGTTCATGTCACGTATATTTTTAAATTTAATAATATTCCAGTGTGGGGGTGATCCTGTTTTGTTTTGTTTTGTTTTGTTTTTAAGTACAACTGAAATTATTTCTATAGCTGATTCTGTAATAGTTACATTCAGA
>JAVSCE010020023.1:0-59191 GCA_032199065.1 Smutsia gigantea | reverse complement strand
AACTTAAATGTAGGAAGTTTCACAACACAAGATACATGAAGATGATTTTTTTGTTGTTGTTTGAAAATGTGTATCTAGAGTCAGCATTTAAAAAATCTGTGATGCTGTGCATTCTGGCTCTTAAGTTTAGAATTTGCTCAATGCCTTTTCTCAGAAAATAGCATCTCTTTTATGACTGTTGTTCACTGGGCTAATGCAACTGTTGTGGTTTTCTACTCATCCACAGCAAGGCTACATTGTTTGAAGTTGTGCTTTGATGGGATCTTTTAGAGCATTTTTACTTCCTTCTCTGTTCCTGACTGACCTACTTAAACTCACCATGCAGCAACCACTTGGGCATCCTGCTGTCATCCATTATCCACATATGGCAAATAGAGTTGGGTTACAATAAGCATTATTCCAAATACAGTAAATTATCTCTTCTCCTTGGCATGCCTCTTGGTCAGTTTCTACAATCAGATTTGAAGGTCAGCGTTTAGGGAACTGTTCAAGAAGCTAGATGTGGGGTAATTGGAAAAATGCAGGTCCCACTGAAACATAGCCCAGAGTACACTTACTCTTCTGAATCCTTCAGCCCTCCTTCTCTGTACCCTTCATTAGTCCTTGTTGCATGCTGCCTCTTATCCTCCTGATATCACCTGACCTTCAGGCCTTTTCCCACCATGTTTGCTCCTCCCTTTGGTCAGATCATCCCCTTCCTTTGGCATCTCTGATCATACAGTCTCTAGGCTTTCCTCCTACCACTCTGTTCTTTATCAGTATCCAGAGCCCTCTCTAACATTAGAGTGCTTCAGGGGTCTTCTTTTCACCCTAATGCAGTCTTCCTGGGTAAATCCATCTATTCTTGTGCCCTCAGTGTTACATCTCAAATTGTTCCAAAGTCTGTATCTCCAGCCAGACTGCTTCATAGAACTCCAGACCCAAATGTCTAGCTGTCAAATGGATGTCTCTATCTCGATGTCTCACATTTGCTCACAATGGAACTCTTCATTCCTTGTACTTGAAACATTTTGCATCCCAATTTAAGGACTTGCCATCTTCTCCATTGTCCAAACCTGAAACCACTCTTTTTTTTTTAACCCTAACATGCAGTCACAAAACCCTACTAATTTTACCTCCTAAATATAATTTCTTGTTTCTTCCTGCTCTAGTCTTACCTACCCCCCAAAACAAATCTGATCATGGTTTCCCATTGCTCTCAGGATATAGTTCAAACCCTTTAATTCGTCTTACAAGGCCCTCCAAGTCCCTGCCTCCTTATTCAGCCTTTTCCCACCTATTTCCCTCTTATACTCTTAATTCCACCCAAGGGGATTTCAGAATATGCCACTTTGGCACGGTTATTTTGAGCTGAAAGCAATTAAGCAGCAAACACAGAAAGAGCTCTTTAAGTTCCCCCTATCTGCCTAAGAGCAGGACATAATATTTCTTTCGTGAAGGTGTTTCCTCTCCCCTCTCTTGTACCAGGAGGAGGAAAACAACCATGATCACTGGAGACAGAGCTGGCACTGAGTTGGGTCTACACCAACTAACCATATGACAATAACCTTTATCTTCCATTAGTTTCTCCACATATTTACCTTTCTACAATTTACTACCCCTAGAAACCCAAACACTTTTTCCTTTGTTTTGTCACTTGTCCACAAATTTATTGCCCTTTCCTTTGCTAAGGTGGTTTGTAAGCTCCAACCACCTCTTTGAGATACTTAATTGAGTTCTCCTGTGTGTATGTGTATTGTATGTGTAAATAAAGTCTTGTTTTTCAAATTCTGTTCATCCGTTTTTTTCTCAGTTTAATTTGCAGGGCCCCAGACACTGAGGCAAATAAGGCAGAGGAAAAAGTTTTTTCCTCCCCTTCTCCAGCTGTATGGAACTTCTTGGCCCCCTTTCTTGATTCAGAAGCTTTGCGTGTACTACTCTCTCTGTCCAGAATGCTCTTAATTCCACTCTTCATGTGGCTATCGCTGCTCGTAATCCAAATATACTTCAAGCCTTTTTTGGACTTACCAGAATACAGAGATAGGTTGACTATCCCTGCTATTGCTCTAGTGCTACCATACTTGTCCTTATTCTGATCATCCTTAACTATAATTACTTGTTTAATTGTTCATTTCCTATAAGCTCCATGAAGATAGAAGACCTGGCTGCCTGTTCTAGGTTGTATTCTGCAGACCTAGTACAGTATCTGGTACATAATGGGTATTCATTCTATTTTGTTTAATAAATGAATAGAATAAACTCATTCTGTTCCTATAATTTTTTATTAATTGATATTATATACTTAATATTTGTGTTCCCCTCAAAACCCATATTTTGAATTTTGAATTCATATGTTGAAGCCCTAACCCCGTTGAAGCCCTAACCCCCTAGTGTGGCTGGATTTGGATAGGGAGCCTCTAAGGAAATAATTAAGGTTAATGAGGTCATAAGGGTAGGTCCCTGATCCAACAGGATTAGGGGTTTTATAAGAATAGACACCAGAGAGCTCACTGTCTTTTTCTCTACCATCCTCTCTTGCACACATACACCAAGGAAAGGTCATGAGACATAGTGAAAAGGTGGCCATCTACAAGCCAGGAAGAGAGCTCTCACTGGAAACCAAATTTACTGGCACCTTGATCATGGACTTCCAGCCTCCAGAACTGTGGGAAAATAAATTTCTGTGTTTAAGCCACTCAGTATGTGGTATTTTATTATAGCATCCTGAGCAGACTAATACAATTGATTATTTATGTCTAATCTCCCTAAGGGAAAGCCAATTCTCATATTTCTCTATATTATTCTTTGAAAAGCATTACCTATATTTAGTAAATGCTTTAAAAATATTGACTGACTGATTAAAGTGGAAACATTTACATGCTTGTTTTCCCTTAACTCTTTAACTTGTTAAATTCAACTCATCCTTCAGGCCTCAGCTGTGACATCACATCCTCAGAATATTCCCCATCCCACATAATATAAATTATTAGCTCCATCCCAACATTCTCTGTCACAACATCTTTGTTTTTTCCTTCATAGTATGTATGGTAATTTTAATTATATTTGTTTAATATAAGTTCAATTAAGGCAGGAATTTTGGCTTACCTGTTTTCCCCATCCCCAGCATAGTGTCCTGTACATACACAAATAGATATTAAAATATTATAAATATAATCTGTGATTAAATGATGTGACCACTTAAATTTACCTCTTACTGGTCATAACTTGGTGCTTTTTTGAATTCCCCCATTCTGGACCCAGAGAACATTCTGGCCTTGCACATAGGTCCTTAAGGGATTTAAAGTCAAGGCAGTGTCTGAAGTTTTGAGGCTAATCAGAAAATAAATCTTGGTTGAGGTTGAGCTCTGAGATGTGCTACATGGTCTATGACTAGGAGGGTGAGGCAGACTTCAAAAGCACAGAGAAAAAGATATACTGTAAGGAAAATAGCTTGCCTGGAATGGAGACTGTATAAACTTTGTTGAAATGGTGGTGGGGAGAGATGATAAGCTTTGGGTTCCAATCTGATGACTTTAGGTGATAAAATAGATCTAGGGAGCTGCTGGTGGTGATGGAGCTGGGGAGTGACCTCATGAGAACGGAATTTGAGAAAGATCCTGCTAACAGCTGAGGATTATGTGAATTGGAGAGAGAGAAAGTAGCTGGGAATGCAGCAAAGAGGCTGCTAAGGAGTCTAGGCAGCTCTAAATTTCCATTTTTCTAGGATCCTAGATGGTTGAATCTGAAAAAAATGGGAAATGAAAATAGTTCCAAATTACTCGAGTCTAATGAGAAATATCTTTATCCAATTCCTTCTCCTTAGGGCATTCATATTCTAACTAGAAGGCTGCTTGGTGAATACAGACAGACCAAAAGAGTGAATTGAATGATCTTTCTGGCTATTATCTCCTTTTCTTTAGAAAGGACATAAATGCCTGATGGCTAGAAAAAAATACCTCTATTATGTGGAGGGGACCTTCACCAAATAATAGATTCTTTGTTTCTCCTTTTTCTAGGTTCTAGGCAAACTTTCATTTTTCTCTAAATAAATTGCACAGCAATGGATTAAACACAGACTTGAATATATTCCAGTCTTGAGTGTATATGATAATTGTCTGGAATAGACTTTTTTGTGGTTGTTTATTTGTTTTGTGTGTCACAAATATAGGACTTGGGAGATAGATTATGAGCTAAGTTTCAAATATACTGAGTTACTTATTTCTCACTCAGGTGAGAAATGTCCAAATATCAATTGAAAAATGGGAAGCTTGAACAATTTAGAAAAGAAGTTGGGGCTGCAGACAAGTTTTGCAGGCAGAACTAAATGCATTCTGTTTTGGTTTTTTAATACTTTGTAAAACCTCTGTGAGAGTGTTTATCATTATATTAAAACTACTTATATATCTGTATCCTCCATACCATCGTTGGGGCTGGGATGGCTTCTTAGTTATCTTAGTAAAAGTACCTGCATACTGTACATGCTAAATCAGTGTTAGTTGAGTGAATGAACAAGAGTAATCAAGAGAAAGAAGAGAAAGGTCAGTACAGAACTTTGGTGTTGTAAATACAGCAGGGAAGACCTAGAGACAAGACGACTCAATCTAGCCACAGAGAAGTCACTGGTGGAGTGCTAGGGAGGAAGTCAGAATTCAAGAAGTAAAAGAAGAAGTTGGTGGAAAGGGAAGCCAAGAAAAGAGAACTATCTTTAGCATTAAAAGCATGTCCCCAAATGCTGTGGGAAAAGTGCTGGCTAAGGGTTTGAGTCTCTTTTTCCTGTGGGTGGCTTTCACTGATGCCTTCTTGCTTCCTTGCCCCTTTGGGGGCCACACCTCTCTCTGAGGAAACCCCTATCAACTCCACCCACTGTTGCCTTGGAGTAGTTCCTGGATTCTAGTCTCAGGTCTGCCATGAGTGTGACCTTGGGCAAGTCACATTCTCTCGGAGCCTCTAAAGTCCCTTGCAGCTGTCAGGATGTCTGTCTGGGAGGAACACAGTTGGGATGGCTCGTGAGGATTCTGACTTGCTCTCTTTTGCTTTTCAACTATAAATTGCTTTGCCAACACCAGTTGTCCCGCCCTCTGCTTTGGATCCTCAGGCCAACTCTAACCCACCTGTAGCTGGGCCCCTGCCAGTGTCCTCCTACTGGCTTAGTTTGCAGATGTGACACTAGGCGGCACTGCCTTGATCACAGCACAGAAATTAGCTTCAACCCTTTAGACTGTTGAGAGAGGCCAAACATATGTAGCATTCTCCACCTGAGCTAAAGCAGCCGAGGAAATGCAGTTGAATAGATGATTTAAAGTACTCTGAGAGCCAGTGCTACCAGGGTCCTTGAAATTCTGAATTTAGACCTTCCACTCCTTTTCCGCCTATACCTTTGATGCTCTGGGTCCCTGGAACTTCAAGTTTTTCATTGCTTTTTTCCTCCTTCCTTGATGGCACGGAATCTTAGAAACAGAGGATAGGGTTAATTATTCTCCTTGATTTATAAACTTCTTTCATCAGTGGTCCATGCAAGGCCTCTCTTGTTTATTTATTTATTCCCTTTTAGCTCATCTAGTGATGAGCTAAATGATGAGACAATTAGGGCTCATCTCATCCAAACTACACTCACCATAGGCAACCCTCAAATATTTTCAATGTGTATTTTTTTATGTGTTCTTGAATAATGGGCAGTGCTTCTAGTATGCATGTATTTTTAAAACTTTCATAATATATTTTATTCCACCCAGTATAACCAAAAGTTACTGTTTCAACATGTAATCAATATAAAAATTACTGAGTTGAAAAAGTAGATTCACATACCTAAGTTGTTGCAAGCATACTTTAAAATTTTTCAAAACTGAATCAAGTACTGAAAAAAATCATTTTCCTTTAATATTTGCATCCAAATTGACAAAACTGCTTTATCTATTTTAGAACTGATTCACCTTTGAAGCAAAAACCTACCAGTTTCAAAACTATGTCTAAGTAAATTCACTAACTCTTGTGTCAACTCAGTATTACTAAAATGAAATTCAAGGAGATAGTGCATAAATTGGAAGTCAACTCTAAATTTGTTAGTATCAACAGAACTATTTTAAATTTCTCTTGTCATTTTTGCAGTTTACATTAAGCTGTTGCATGCAATTAAAATCTTCTGTACATTTTTATTAGAAAAATGTGTATTGATTTGCATTCTGAGAGGTTTCAATTTTAGTGTAAATTTTTGTACCTATCTAGCTACGTTGCAAATAAGCTTTTTTCTTTCCGTGAAGCTTCAATCTTAGCTCAATAATATGTGGTGAAATAATATGCATATATTTTTAATTTATAGAAATATTACTGTGGTTTATATCTCATTCAGTTTCTTATCAGCATGTTTCTTCTGTGTATATATCTAATAATCCTTTATTTCTAACTGCTACACACTCTCAGGGTCCACATTCCAATTTTACCCAGGCATCTCCTAGTGATAGAGACCCAGATTGCCTCCAACTCCTGCCACCACAAATCATGCTGCAGTGAACAGCCTTCCTTATTCATGTCCCTTATGAACTCATATGAGAGTTCTTTCAGAGGATACTTACCTTGATTGCCCTTCTAAACTACACGTACTTATACTTCTTTCCTCCATATTTCTTAGCTTTTCTATTTCTTGGCCTTTCTTTTTTTCTTCTACAAGCTATTCTCTCTTTTGTCTTCCAATTCCCTGACAGGTTTTCCAGATGAGTCCATCCTGCTACTTTTAAAACTGATTGTGCTGCATTTTAGTTATTAAATTTTTATACCTAAAATGATGCTTGTTTTATTTAAGTTTTTTGTTTTCTTTTTCCTATTTCAACTATTACACTGTTCATTTATGATATTTCTGTTTGGTTCTTTACATTTCCTTGTTCTGGTGTCATATTGGTAATATTTTCCTTTACCTCTTTTAGCATGTTTATTGAGCACCTTTTAAAATCTCAGTCTGTTTATTGTCATATTTCCATTTAAGGCACAGCTGTAATCAAATGGGTTGTATCCTTTTAAATTAGTACTCCTCACCTGTCTTATTTTTTTGCCCACAGGCATATAGGTTGTTCTGTCCAACAGTGCACACCAGTGCCATTGAACTCAGAAGATGAGGGAGTGTGTGAATGAGCCCTAAGTCTGAGAACCCCAGGCACCAAAACCCCCAAGTCAGCCACAAAAAAATAACACCTCATGTCAGGCTTCACCCTTTGTCTACTCTACCATCCCCTAGCCAGGGAGAAGCAGCCTTTGGTAGGTAGGTAGGTAGGCAAAGGGTGAGGATTAGGTTGCAATTCTCCTGCCCTAAGAGTTCAGAGGATAAGGAAGGGGAACAACTGTCCAAAGTTCTGTTGCCCCCAACCTGTTTTTTATCTGCTCCTCACAAGTACAGTGCATTTTCAGTACCCTGATGTTACCCTTAAGAGCACCTGGATCATAGGTTTGAGTCACATAGGCAGTGGTGCATTACTATTTGTTCTAAGACAGTGTAGAGGGAAAAGAGAAATCAGAACCCCAGAGATCCTTTTTTTTTATCATTCCACAGCCATGCCTCACCACCTCCTGCTCCAAGCCAAAGCCACCACTCTCCCATACATACACCAGCTCAAAACAGGCTCCCCTTCCCCCAAGGGGTTTCTCTCAGTTTTCTTCATTTCTTGGTTTTTCTCTTTATGATTCTTCTGCGGTTTATCTTGGGAGAGGGAGCAGTAGTCACACTAGGACCCAAGCTTAAGGATTTTGAGCAGTTGCTCTGTGCCAGACACTGTTCTAAGCATGCCACCCATATTAACTCATTTAATCCTCACAACTACCCTATGAGGTTATGCTAGCAGCTCCATTTTTCAGATGGGAAAACTGAGATAAAGAGTTAACTGGCTTACCTAATGAACTGACTGAATCAGGACACTAACCCAGGCAGTCTGGCTCCTGAGTGGGCCTCTAAATCTCTGCCTCACAGCAGAGCCCAGTTTACCCAGTGCCCTCTGTGGGGACAGATGAATGTAGGGTTGGTCAGGACATTGCCCCATGATGTCTAGCTTGAGACACTGGCCAAAAGAGAGGAGGGAGGGTAACAAGGACAAGACATTAACAGCCAGGCCTGCTGTCAGCAGCATTTAATCCAGGTGGGAGACTGATGAATCTCTCTCTGGGCACACAGGCCCTGCGTGGATAGAGGTGAGAGGAGGAGAAGGAGTGTGTGTGCGTAAGCACAGCCCAAATGAGGGCCAATGTCAATCCTCTTCGGTGCCCTTGTATTCAAATTTGACATTGTGGTGTAAACTGGTTGGTGTGAAATTCTGGCCTGTGGTTTCCATCTACTGAGCCTGACTGTCCTTCCAGAGGGAGCCTCTGAGTGGGCTGGAGCAGCTCTGGCTTGGGGAGCACTAGATGCCTTGCAGAGACTGCCGGGACCTGCTACTCCATGTGCCTCTTCACTTCTGCCCCTCTTTCCTTCTCTCTTCCTTTTCTTTGCTCTGATTGGCCAACATGTATTGGAGGCTAAGACATGTCAGAGGCCCTGTGAAGGATACTCTAGATGGAGCAGATTTGAAGGTGAAAGTCAGTGACCATGAAGAGAATGAGGACCGTGAGAAAGGGAGACCCCTGACTCCAGGCACTGGGCCTTTATGAACTGTGGGCATCGTGAACTGTAGTAATAGCAAGGCTAGTATCAGGTGTCTTGATTCTTGATGCACAGCTCTTTCTGGGAAACCACAGCTCTCTTCTAGTCATCTCTGAAGTGCCAGACACGTTTTTTAGCTGGGGTTGATTAGAGAATCAGAAACTGATTTAAGGAGCATCTCCTCCTCCACTGGATCACCTGTTGCCTAAGGTCTCAGGCAAGCGGGCTCATCATCTGAGTATTGCTGACAGGCAGGCTTTCTGGCCCCAGGGACCTGCCAAATGCTTTCTGAGCCGCAAATATTTCACACTGTGGGTACCCAGCTGCTGCCCTTACTCCTCCCCCATTCCTTTCCACCTCTTCCTCACTCTTAAATCGGACACCTTACAATCCTGTTAACCACTGCCACCTTACTTGTCCCTCCCTCCTGTGGGCCCCCTCTTGGAGTGCCTTCCAGGAAATCTGAGAAACCTGAGCATACCTCTAGCTTCATCTGCCTGGGAAAGCAAAGTGAAATGAACAGCTACGAATGCTTCCTATATGCTAGAAATGGTTTGTGGTGCCTTACTTAAAATATTTCATACAAATTTCACAATGACTGGAGAAAGAAATGTTTACTGTTGAAGGTCCTGAGGGTCCTGAGCCCAAGATTAGGAAATGAGACCTATGCTTGTCTGCCTCTACAGCCCATGCCCTCTCTTTGTTTTCAGATGCCCCTTAGGTCCCATTCAGCTTTCTAACCTCATAGCTCTGTTCCCAAGCAGATTGGATATTTTGCTTCTCTTTAGAATTTGAAGGAAGAAAAAATAGTGCAAGAAAAAAAGAAAAAGGAGAGCAAGAACTGAAAAGGATAACCATCCAGCTCTCTGTCTTTTGAGGATCATCCTGTTTTTTAGAATCATTAGAATAACTTGTTATATATATTTAACTAAAAGGGGACACATGAGAGCATCTCATTCAGTGGTTATCTTTAAACTCTTAAACCATGGAACCATTTCTTAGAAAACTATCATGTGACCCCCCAATATATAAAACACACAGGAGTGATGCTGACTGAAGTGGTAGGGATCGGGGAGCTCCAAGACCTCACCTTGCTGCACCCTTACAGCCAGAAGCAAGTTAAGGAGACTCAGGTGTCTTTTGAACAGTTTGAAAGCCCTTGATTATCACTCATTTTAGAAATAAGCAAGCTGAGGCCCTAAGAGGGGAGGTGTCTGGCAAAGAAAGGACCAAAGTCTGAGTCTTGCAACTTCTGACCTACAGAAACCCCAGTTTGTATATCTCTGTAGGACACCGAATCCAGGAAGGGGGTACAGGTTGGAGTAGAGGTGAAGAGAAGCTGGGATTCCTCTTTCCTCCTTCCTCATAACCAACAACCTGAGCTCCCAACCCCCTGGGGAATGAGGCAGTTGGGAAAGGAACAGACAGGGAAAACAGAAAGATGCAAGCAGAGGTACGTGAGAGCAGGTGCCAAGGAGTTAGAAGGAAGAGTGAAGGCGAGGCAGAATAAGGAAGAGGCCTGTGAAATGAGGGAGGGAGGGAGGGGCTGGCCTAGCCCGGTATCAGGACTGGCCTAGGTTTGGGGCCCTGGTCTTGCTGTAGTATCCCCTTAAGCAAGCCCTAGACCCTTTCCTGTCTCAGTGTCTTTTGAAGGCTTCTTTGCTCAAAAATGATGAGAGCATGTATAGGCTACAGGAGGGGCAGGGTGGGTAAGAGCCCCAGCACAGGGAGCCAGAATTAGCTGGCTCAGCTCCATCTGTAAATAGCTAAATGTCTTCAGGCAGTTCAGAAGTCTCCCTGGGCCTTAGACTCCTCCTCTATAAAATCAGATGGGATGAGATGCTCTCTACAGGCACTTTCAGCTCTGAAATATCTGAGCCATGGAGCCTGGAGAATGGGCAGACGTGGGCTCCAGGCACCTGGAACTGCAAGCTTAGGACCTAACAGGGACCAGGCATTAGTAATGTAGCTATTTAGTAGTCTAGTAATCTTGTTTTATAGGTGAGGAAACTGGGCCTAGAAAAGCACACTTTTCTCCTTGTGTGGTCAGCTTTATTTCTCTTTATCCTCTAAACTGTACGGTCTTAAGATTCAGCTCAAAGCAATTCTGTGCAGTAGATAAGCTTTTTTGTTTTCTGAACATTTTTTTGCCTTTAATGTTTTTTCTAAAAAACAGTATATGCTTGTTATGAAAATTTCCATTCACACAGGAAGTGAAAAAAGTAAAAAAACTGCACATTGCTGTCATTCTCCTGTGCTCACCCCTGGGGTCCCCAGGGCCATCTCCTGGTAACAGTTTAGTGTGTATTCACCCTGACTTTTCTGATGAACACACAGACATAAATGTGCCCCCAAATGTGATTACAATACCAATTATTTAAGAATTTTGACATTAATTATTATTATTTTAATATTATTGGTACTATTGTATTATATTAATATAATTATTAATAATTTAAATTAATTATTAATAAATTTTAGAATTGGGCACATCCAGGTTCTCATCCAGCTCATAGCAATTAACCGAGTAACCTTGTTATTCAACCACTTTTAGTCTCTCTCTCCCCATATGTAAAATGGGCGTAATAACTTCTACCTTAGAGGATTGTGATGAAGACATAATTAGATTTTTTTTATGAAGGTATCATTGATATACAATTGTATAAAGGTTTCACATGAGCAACATTTTGGTTACTACATTCACCCATATTATCGAGTCCCTTCTCTACCCCACCGCCGTCACTGTCTATCAGGGTAGCAAGATGCCACAGAGCCATTACTTGTCTTCTCTGTGCTACACTGTCTTCCCCGTGACCCCCACCACACCATGCATGCCAATCATAATGCCCCTCAATCCCCTTCTCCCTCCCTCCTCACCTGCTGTCCCCACTCCTCCCCTTTGGTATCCGCTTGTCCCTTTTTGGAGTCTGTGAGTCTGCTGCTGTTTTGTTCTTTCAGTTTTGCTTTGTTGTTATGCTCCACAAATGAGGGAAATCATTTGGTACTTGTTTTTCTCTGCCTGGCTTATTTCACTGAACATCATACCCTGTAGCTCCATCCATGTTGTTGCAATGGTAGAATTTGTTTTCTTCTTACGGCTGAAAAATATTCCATTGTGTATATGTAACCACATCTTCTTTAGCCATTCATCTACTGATGCACACTTAGGTTGCTTCCATTTCTTGGCTATTGTAAATAGTACTGCAATAAACATAGGGGTGCATATGTCTTTTTGAATCTGGGATCTTGATTTCTTTGGGTAAATTCCTAAGAGTGGAATTCCTGGGTCAAATGGTATTTCTATTTTGAGTTTTTTGAGGAACCTCCATATTGCTTTCCACAATGGTTGAACTAATTTACATTCCCACCAGCAGTGTAGGAGGGTTCCCCTTTCTCCACATCCTCGCCAGCATTTGTTGTTCCCATAATGAGATTTAATATGAACATTAGTTAGCAGTGCCTGGTACATAGGAATCACTACACACACACACACACACACACACACACACACAGTCTGGGGGGCACAGGGGAGTGAGAATTATAATAAATACAAGACCCAAGTTCTGGACCTCCTACCTCATTGACTTTCAGCCATACCTCTCTGCCTCACCTTGGCCACCCCTCCAGGTGCAAGTTAAAGTACTCAGTACCTGTTGAATGAATGACTGAGGTGGGTGCGGGTGGGAGATCCATTGATTTGAGAGCTGTGGAGTTCCTGGGAAACGTGCTCTGGGAGATGGAGAGTTTGACCCAGTGGGACAGAGTGGGTTGGCTGGACCAGCTGTTACTTCAGGGCTCCAGGCTGGAGAGTTGAGCCACAGGGCAGAGCTGAGGCCCCAGAGTGGCTCTCAGCTTAAAGGATCTTGGCTTAAAAGGAATGTGCAGTGGGCTGCCTCTGCTCAGGAGGGGCTAAAAAAAGCCTTACCCTCCCCTGGGCTTTGTGTGAGGGTTATCAACTGCCCAAGTCAGCTCATCTCTCTGGCTGGACTGGCATTTTTGAGACAGTGTTTTCCTGGCCCCTCTGGGTTTTCACCAATTGGCAGTAAGGGGTCCGCCTGTCCCAGAGGTGGAGGCTCTGAAGGGGGAGGTGTGGAGGGAAAGGGAGGGAGAGGGAGAGGGGGAGGAGGAGGGGGCTGGTCGCCCCAAACCTGGTGACAATGCACAGTTGTCAGCTGTGCCCTGCTGGTGTTTCTTCCTTTTATAGCCAGCAGCAGTTGCTGTTGCTCTCACCCAGCCCCTCTGTGGGGGCTCCTGCCCAGGATAAAAGGGGAGGGCGGTGGCCCTGCCTCTGTCTCGCCAGGCACCGCATCTCTGGATTCCTTCCTAGGTCCCATCTCCACTGAGGGTCCCAATAAGAAAACATGCCTCCCAAGAAGCCTGAGCCTAAAAAGGAAGTGGCCAAGCCAGCCCCAGGCCCTGCCCCAGCTCCTGAGCCCCCTAAGGAACCTGCCTTTGACCCCAAGAGTATAAAGGTGAGTGAGCCTCAGCTGCTGGGATGGGATGGGGATGTGGGGGGATGACTTTCAGGATCCTGTTTTCCCTGGAGCTTAGAGGTAAAGTGAGTGCCATGGTGTCAATGCCCCAGATCACAGCGCATGGAATGGTGGAGCAGGTGTTGGGGCCTGTGAAGGATATTCCAGGTTGCAGGCCTTTCCCTCAAGAATGGGTTTCTGCTCTGTCTGAGGAAGCCCTGCTCTGTTACCCCGAATTTGCCCAACAGAGCTGGGAATAGTAGGGAGGTGCAACCACCCAAGCACCCAGCCTTTTTTAAGGTGCTGTGGGGACCACCATAATGGAGCAGAAGAGCCTGACCCTTTCCCCTGGGGTGCTATGGTATTGTTGTGGAGAAAAGACACATGGTGGTAAGTACCAGCATAACTTGGAGCAAGTGATGTGAATGGTGAGGGAGTGTGCTCTCTGTGTGCTGTGGGTCTGGGAAAGGCCTCACTTGCAAAGACCCTTGCAGTGGGTGGGTGGTAAAGGGGCAGAGACGCTCTAAATAGAGTGAGAGGAGGCTGGTTCCCTCTCTGATTCCCTACTCAGGCGTGCCTTTGCTATGCAGTGGATGGGCCCATCCCTGGCTGAGACCTCTCCCTAATCTGGTGAGGGAGCTAGGCCTGGCTCCCTCTGCCTCCCCAGCCTTATTCCCTCTCTGCCACACCCTGCTCCCCTCACTGGAAGGTTCCTTTCCCTGGAGCTGGTGTGGCCACTGTAGGCTGACTCAGTCATTTTCGGCCTCCCAGCTATCTGGCCCAGATGCCGAAGGAATGGAGCAGGGTGGGGTGGGCCGAGGAAGGAGGGGTCAGAGGCCCCTGGAGAGTGGAGCAGTTCTAAGCCTTGGCACCAGAAGGTAAGAGGACAAGTGGCTACTGGTATGAAGAGCTTTAATAACAGATTAGGAGTGGTGGGCCCCTGGGGATATCCACATTAGGGCAGAGCTGGGCGTGGTGAGGAATTAGATCAAAATAAGTCCTCAGGACCAGGGTCTGAGATGAGAAGGTAGGGAAACTAAAACCCAGGGCTCTAATTTAGATGACCCTCCCTGGCCTTCTCAGGATTCCTCCCAGCACCCAAAGCCCCGGGATTTGTGCCCCTGCAGTTGTGCCAAGGACCCTGGAATTGATCTATAATGGGCGGGAGTAAGCAGAATTGCTTGGCCAACAGATGGAGGTAGTTGCCCCATCCCTGAGCTTGGTTATGGTACAGTCTGGGGAAACTGAGGCAGGGTGTAAGACCTTGATAGTACCTGAAGGTTTTCTCAGTCATCATCACTCTCTGTGTGGGCAGAGCGTGACAAGAAAAGCTGACCATCTCCACAGTCAGGACACATTTATTTCTGGTTTTTCCTGATAATGCATTACTCCCATGGGACAGCCTGGCCCCTGGTCTGGGAAGCTGCTGCCTGCTGGTAGCAGATGAATGCCTTCCCTTTGCCTATCACCCCTCTGGCCACCCACCTTTGCATTCCTCTCCCCTGGCTGCAATCTCTTTCCCATGTCTGGATCTTCTAATACTGGGAGTTGTCAATATAGCTTTAAAGTGAAAAAAAAAATTCAGATGTCTTTCATAAGAGCCATTTTCCCTATCATGACACTTACCCAGTTCCTCTGCTTAGAAGATTCTTTGCTCAAAGATAGAGCAAAAGTAAATGTAAGCCCAGTGTGTGTGCTTATGACCATACATTGTGATTTTATGTTTGCATGCTAATTTCTCTTACACATCTACACATTTACTTCTGGGGCTTAAAGCAGTGCAAAGTAAGGCAAACTGCACATTTCCTCAGAGAGTTCATGCAAAGCATGCTTCACCCTATTTAGAGGGTTCCTTTCACTTCCTGACCAACCCAACCTTTGGCAAAGTCCGTTCCCCGGGGCACAGCTAGTTTCCTTCCCAACCCGGGTTAACCCCTCCCCCACTTCCTAGCTTATCCCAGTCACCTCCAGGGTCCACATTAATGGAGGCCAGCCTGGGGTGGGCACAGCACAAGGACAGAATTAGGACTAGGAATGGTGGTGCACGAAGAAGCTGCTCCAGGATTGGTTACCAGCACCAGTGGAGAGGAGATAGCGGGGAGAGGTGGTAGATGAGGACAATGAAGTGACTTACAAGGTCCAAAATGACAAATGATGACTCACATTTGTTCACTGTCACTCATTTGCAGAGCCATCCACCTGCTGCTTCTCTACTCAGCATCCAATTATTATGCAGTGGGAAGAGAGGACCCAAAATTTATTCCTTCACTCAACAGATATATTTGAGTGCCTACTCTGTGCCAGGCATTTTGGCGAACAATAACAAAAGTCCCTGTCCCCACGGGAACCCTGCCTTACTGTCACAAAACACCGAGAACCTCGCTGAGTACTTGTGCTATCCATGAGAGGGACTTGTGCTGGTGGGTGAGGGAGGTGGATTGAAGAAAAACATTGAAGGAGATGGCTGGAAAGTCAGCATCAGGCAGAAAAGGGGGCCTTGGGTGAGGAGTGGTGGGCATCTGAACAGAGAAGGGGGGCTCATGGGGTAGGGAGAGCCCAAAGCAATGGAAGTGAGGGCAGCTGATGGCCAGTTGGGATGAGGCAGTGACTTTTGACACAAGGGAATTATAAGGAGTTTGTGTGGGTTCTACAGTTATCTCGAATAATGCTCTTTCTCTCCCTTTCGCTTGGAGCCGTCACTTAACAAGTGGTATTGAGGGAGCTTTGGAGGCTGCTCTGTTTGATAGCCTGTCAGTTGTAGCCCGTTCTTCAGGAGACTGGCATTTTACCCTGAGCCTCCTGCCCTCCTCATTGGTGGCCTGCTGCAGGTGACCAACTGTGGTGGAAGCCACTGCTTCTGTGTGGAAGCCTTTAGCAGTCTCAGCCCTCATTCCTGTTTCCCTCCCCACAGATAGACTTCACTCCTGACCAGATCGAAGGTGAGTACTAACAACCAGCCCCCCTGTTGCCCTTTCCTGGAGGAGGAGTAAAAGGAGGAGTTGTAGTCAGCTCTGTAACAGTAATCATCACACTTCATCCTCCCAAAGCTGTATTTGCCAAAGGTTTTCTAGTCCTCCCATTCACCTGCTACGTTACTACTTAAGTACTGTGCATGGATTAACTCACTTAATTCTCACAACACCATTTTACAAGTGATAAAACTGAGGCACAGAAGGGTTGGGTGGCTTGCCCAGTGTCACACCTGCAGCTGGTGGTGGAGCCAGGTTTCAAACTCAGGCAATCTGATTCCAGACCTGAATTCTCAATTACCCTGCCACGCTGCCTGGAGCATAATAGATGCACAGCAAAAATTTCTTTTTTTCTCTCTATCCCAAAAACCTATTCAAGATACTCAGACTCCCTCATTTCCATTTCTGTTGTTGGGAAGTCCTCCTTAGGTTACTAGCTTCCTCTCCCCTCCTCCTGTAGTCTGACAAGATGCTCACACACCGATGGTGGCTGGGCCTGTGGTAACTTGAGGGTGCCTGTTTCACCTGTGATCTACATCAAATTCTTTCTCCATCTCTGATGAAGACAATTCGTTTTCTCAATTTTATATAAAGGGTTATTAGGTGCAGCTTCAAGACCATTCTCAAGCTTTCCCACTGTCCAACCTGATTGTTGCCCATTAGGTCCTCCTCTGTAGGAGTCTGATGTTTGAGAATGAAATATTTCATCATGTGATCCCTGCTTTACAGCTGGGTCTGTTACAGCAACTCACCCCTGCCTGTGTTTCTCCCACCAAATGCCTCCAGAACCCTCTAGATACCCTCTATCTATTTGAAGATAGTTATCAAAATCCTTTTCAGCTCTATATTCTCCAGGTGATATGGCCCCAATTTCTTTTATGCTTTTTTTTTTTTTCTCAGAGGACTAGCTTCTAACTGTTGATTGCCTTCTCTGGTACTGCTCCAGATTTCCATATGCTTCTAGAAAGGGATTACCACCATTGGTCACTGCTCTAGTAAGCAGCTGACTATTGAGAAAAGGTTTCTTCTGGGTCCATGAACATCACACTCATGTACCTCAAGATCACAATGGCTTTGCTTTTTCCTAATAGCATTCATAAACTTTAGTGTTTGGTTTTTATGTGTGTGCCAGGCTTGCAGCATTTGTAGGTACAGCAGACCTCTTCCTCCTCCTGATTCCTCCTGGCTGTTTCCTTGGCTTCCTTAACAGTTGCCAGAAGTCACATCTGCATCAGCCTATAAATGAGGATAATAACACCTATAGCATAAGGTTTTTATAATGATTAATGAGGTAATCCATGCAAAATTAGCTCACAGCCTGGCCCATGGTAAGTGCTCAAATCATAGGTGATTATTCCTACTACTCTCCCTCATGCCTCACTGCTATTAAGTGTCATTATAGTCTTCCTTTATGAGGAGACTCCTTCTTTTATTAAATCTGACCTTACTCTTCTGAATGAAGTAGGAGATCAAAAAGTCTGAGTTCAGATTCAACTAACATATTAATTGAGCACTGAATTTCTACCAGAAGCCACGCTAATTGCTTTAAAAGTTAAAAAAAAATTGAAATCCTTCTAGAAGCTGTGAAGTAGGTGTTACTTCCTTTTGATAGAGGAGGAAACAAAGGTTCCCTGAGGTTAAGTGACTTGCCAATATTGCAGTTAGGTGGTAAAATTGAGATTAAACTCAGCAAGTTAGCATTGTTTGAGCATTTACTTTGTGCAGGACATTGTGTTAAGATTTCTCACATATTATTTAATTTGAATGCAATTTAAGGATCCTAGGAGGTAGGTGCCATTTATGGAAGAGAAGAGGTTTGTGGATGTTAAATATTTACTTGCCCAAGGTCATAGCTAATAAGCAATGGAAATGGAATTTGAACACCATTATTCACTAATGTAAAAGACGTGAGGTTTTATATCTTTTAAATTCATATGAAGTCTAATAAAGAGTTACAAGTAAATGACTTGGGTAGCCTGCTTTGACATGTGGAGTGATTTATGAATAATCCATATGCAGCCTCTAAGGAAATAAGTGTTTCTAAAGTATTTGGAGAGGATTAAAAGCAGCTTTTCTCTGAAGTTCTTCACCCATTTTTCTTTGGTTTATATTGTTAATCTGCTTAGTAAACCATTCTTTGCTGATAGCATAAGGAATCTTCAGTGCCATTACCAATCCAAATTATCCCCAGTAAGGAATTGGTTGAGTCAAAATTAATGAGGAATTGAGTTGAGGTTCTTTGCAGGCTAGGAGTGCCTTAATTCGCCCTTGCCCCTTGGACATCTGCCCTGATGCCTTCAGGGAGTTTGATTCCTATAGTTCTGAGTTGGCTCCAGAGCTAGGAGATATAATAATAACCACCAGTTTTTGATTCCCTAATCACATGCTAGACACCATACTTGGCATGCTGTGTAATCCACCCAGCAACCCACTCAGGTGGACACTGTGTCCCCATTTAGAGCTAAGAATAGGAGGGCCCACAGAGGTTAACAGTTTGCCCAAGGCCATGTGTGGGTGGTCTGTTCTTTCCCCACGTCACCTTCTCTGGCTGGGAGTCCCCTTTCAGCCTGGAACAGGCAGTACTGATATCAGCTGACTTTCCAACAGGTCCTATCACTTTGCAGAGTGCGTCCACATCCTGCCACCTCCTTTGACGCTCAGGGTAACTGACGAGAGTGGGGGTGGAGCCTTAATCCCCATGTGTACGCAAGGAAACTGAGACCCAGCCAGCCACAGAGCCAAGATGAGAACCAGGAATCCTGCCACCTAAGCCAGTGTTATTCTCACTTTCCTGCCACTTTCAGGGGTCAGGCCACCTCTCCTATACCAGGGAAGGACGTGTTGATGGAAGGGGTGGAGGCAGGGGAGACATTCAAATTATGAGATGACTGACTGGTAGAAGAGACCCTGGCCCAGCGCCCGAGCAGAGCCTGGAGGCCCCAGGATGCCTCTTTAGCTGTTAGAGGATGGGGTGGGGCCAGGCTCCAGGGAGGGGGCGGAAGGGAAGTACTGAAATATTTCATCGGCCACATTGACATGGTCTCCAGGCTGGTGGTGGAGATGATCAGCCCCCAGCCAGGGCCTTCACTTGGTCCAGGGGGCTGCAGCCAGGTCTTCTCTCTGCAGAGTTCAAAGAGGCCTTTTCCTTGTTTGACCGGACCCCGACTGGAGAGATGAAGATCACCTATGGACAGTGTGGGGATGTTCTGCGGGCCCTAGGCCAGAACCCCACCAATGCCGAGGTGCTGCGCGTCCTGGGCAAGCCCAAGCCCGAAGGTCAGTGGGGGCCTGAAGGCTTGAGCTCTGGTATTTACCCTGCCACCTCTGGGGCTTTCCTACTGCTGCCTTAGCCTCTCAGGGCCAACCTCCCCTCCCCAGGTTACCCTCTTTCCATTGCTAGAATTTATCTGGAAACCCTTAATTGACCCCTGAGAAATGGGCCCTCGGCTTGTTCTTGTTTACCACAGGTGGTTAGGAGCCCCTGGAGAGCAGGACCAACATTCTGTTGCTTCAGTGTCTTTGGGTGCCAGAGACACTGGGGCAGGGAGGTTCTGTGGGCATCTAATAACTATCCACCCACCCGCACACCCCCAACTCATAGCTCTTAGAGAGCTGTTACAGCGTTGAGATATCCTGTGACCACTGTGGGTTATATCACAAATCATTTGTTTCTAATAATGGTTAGAGCACTGAAAGTTGCAAATTATTTGTTTAATATAAATTAGAGCAGATTCAAGATTAGCTGTATAATAATGTGCCTCTGTCACTTATTTGCACTCAATAGGTTTTGGTGAATGAGTTTAGAAAGTGGTGCAAGGGAGTGTGTCCTATTTGTGGATGTCATCATCTCATGTGACAATAAAGTTAACAGCACTCTAACACACATGTTCTGAGAGGTGTGACACTAGAGGCTTTCTGGGCTCCTTACTGGTTCCTCACCCCCTTCCTTTCCCTGGCTCCTTCCCATCGCTGGTGAAGAGACAGCGTGGGGTGAAAGATGTGGGCAGGAAGGGCCAGAAGACCAGGAGGACCATGTCACAGGGCTTCGTAGAGGCCAAAAGGTGTCTGGCACTTCCATTTTGGGGGGTTCCTGGGTTGTTATAAAAGAAAGAAATGCCAATATTTGTGTTATTTAAAAATGGTTTGCATCTATTAAATTAAATCTTTAACACACTACAATGTGAGAGAAGTGCTAGTCACAAGAGAATTGCAAATTTATAAAATTATTCATTCAGAGTTGCTCCAAGCAGGGTGGTCTAGTGATGGGACCCAAATGCAGAGTTATGCAAAATATCCTTCTTGCAATCCTATCACTTTATCTCTGTGGCTGTGTGTCTGTCACATGTCAAAAGTCTAAACTGTCATTATGAGACCTGGGCTGTGCAGCCCATCAGCCCCTCCACTCCTGTTGTCTCCGTCCCCAGCTTCCCTGCCAGCTGGCCACCTGGAGCAGGGGTCTGGATGGAGTCATGGTGCTGCCTCTCCCCTGCCCTGGTCCTTTCACTGAGAAGAGTGCCCCAGAGCCAGTCTCCAGGCTGCTGCTGTGGCTCTGTGCCCTCTAGGATCACTGGAGGGTGCCCTACCCAGAGGCTGGCTGCTGCCAGGGACAGATCCTAGCCTGGTCTAGCTGGGGTGAGACCCCCCCCGACCCTCTGCTCCCCTCAGGCTTCTGCTCACTTGCATTCTCTTTCCTTCCCCGCGTCTGCCTAAAGAAATGAACACCAAGATGCTGGACTTTGAGACGTTCCTGCCCATCCTGCAGCACATCTCACGCAACAAGGAGCAGGGCACCTATGAGGACTTCGTGGAGGGGCTCCGGGTTTTCGACAAGGAGAGCAACGGCACAGTTATGGGTGCTGAGCTTCGCCATGTGCTTGCCACCCTGGGTACGCCAGCTGGGCAGAGGCAGAGCCCCCAGGGAGGAATGGAGGGGGGGAGGTCCCAGGTGGCATTTGCTCCGGAGACTTGTGAGGGGTGGTCCCTGCATCCTTGATCACATCCTTGATCCAGGCCCTGTCTCCCTAGGCTTTGTAGGAACACCTTCTCCAACTTCATTCGCTCAGCAGGGAAGAGAGGAGAGCAGGTTGGCAGAGCGGGGCTGAGGCCTGAGAGATGGGCACCAGGCTTCTGACCTAGTGTTTGCCTCAGTCACTGGGTGGTGGCCGTAGGGTAGAGGGACTAGGAGGGGCTTTAAGACCCTTGGTTCCACCCTCCAAAGCCTTTAGGGGAGACCTGCTATGACCACTTCCCAGATGTGGGGAGTCTTCCTTCAGCACTCAGGGGAGTTCTCGGGTTTCACCTGTCCTTCCTTTGCCATCTGTAACTAAGTGCCCACTGCCTCCCCCCAGGAGAGAAGATGACGGAGGCTGAAGTGGAGCAGCTGTTAGCTGGGCAAGAGGATGCCAATGGCTGCATCAATTATGAAGGTGTCAGGCCATGCCTTGCTTCCCTGGGCACCCAGGGATGGGCGGGTGGGCACCGTTTTGGCAGGGCGGGTCTGCAGAAGAGCAGGGACCCAGGAGCTAGAGGACATGTGCACCAGGTAGGCTTTGGGGAGCCCATGGATACTGTTGTTTTCCATCCTGGGAGTGAACCTTTCAGGGTAATTGAGCATGGGTTTTAGAGACAGCTCTGTGATGCACAAGCTGTGTGACCTCGGTCAAGCCACTGAACTTCTCTCAGCTTCAGTTTTCTCACCTGAGCAGTGGGGTGATGCTGGCATCTTTCTTAAGGTTTGCAGGGGTTAGCAGAGATAATGTAGCTCATTTCGTTCGTGTCTCATATCAGCGCAGAGAGTGACACAGAGCAGAGGTTAGGTCTTTTCCTTTCTTCCACCTTCTCACTATCAGCCTCCAAATAACAGAAAGAATCGCCGTCCAGAGAAAGGGTTGTGGGAAGGTTTGAGGTCAGACAGTAATAGGGAAGGGGGAAGAGGTTTAGGGGATGAGAGGGCACTAAAGAGCTACGAGTGCCAAGGGCAGTGACTGACTTCGCCTCTTTTCCCAGCTTTTGTCAAGCACATCATGTCTGGGTGAGGCAGATCCCTCCAGGGTAAGTGCTGGTCCCTTCTGGGGTCCCACAGGTGCTCCTGAACCACCACGCGCCCTAGAGCTCCTCTGCCCCCAGTCTGACCCCGCTGACCCCTAATTAGAAACCAGGGGGTCATGATGTGAGGGCAGCCTGGCCCTGCCCATCATTTCCCCTCCCTCTCAGGCTCAGCTCCCTCATTCCCTTCCTGCCCTGCCTCCCATCCTCCCTGCTCTTTGCCCCTATCTGGACCCTCCTTGGTCACCTCCTTCTCTCCCATGGTCTCTCAAGGCAAGACCATTCCTCATTCCGTCTGGCCGGGGGCCCTGTGTATGAGCTCCTGTGTGTGAGAAGGCCAGGTCCCAGTGGAAGAGCGTGTCCCTGGCCTGTGCTCTCGACCCTGTACCTCTTCCCTTCCCTGCACCCCCTGGGCTGGGTGCCATCCTGAGAGGGGCGGGGCTGGTGGTAAGGAGTTGGGGTATGGAGGGTGAGATGTGCTTTCCATCCAGTACTTTCTTTCAGGTGCTTGGCCCATGGCCTTAGCCCTCCACGGTGACCTAGCGAGAGGCTCAGAATAACTGGGCTGGAGCTGGAGTCCTGGATTAACCACAGCCCCAAGGACCTCCAGGATCGAAGCCCTCTGTAAATAAACAGCTCCAGCAAGGCTGGGACAAGTGCCCTGACTCTGACCAGTCTCTGTGTTGTTTTTAAGACTAATTAATTAACTGAGTTGGGTTTTTGCGGGTATGTGAGTGAGGTACTGTCACCTGAGGCCTCGGTATGTTTCTCAGACGAATGGATAGGACCTGGGAGCTGGGAGACAGGGGCCAAAGCCCATGATCTGGAAGCACCAAGGTCAGACACATGAGTGGAGAGCTCTGGAAGGGTCTGAGTTTGAGGGGTGGTAGTCAGGAGGAGGTCTGGTTCCCTCCTAGGCTCACTCTGCACCTTGTCTCACGTCCAGGCAGCAAGCAGGAAGAGGGATACCAGGGACTCCTCAACTCATCTTTGCTCTGCTTTTTCTTTTTAAAGAGAACTGTGGTATGATCCACATAATATAGAATATCCTATCTTAACCATTTTTATGTGTACAGTTCTGTAGTAGTAAGTATATTCATATTGTAGTGCCACCAGTCTCCAGCACTTTTCCATCTTATAACTGAAACCCTGTTCCCATTAAACAATAGCTCCCCATTTCTCCTCCCCTCATCCCCTGGCAACCACCATTCTACTTTCTGTCTCTATGAATTTGTCTACTCTAGGAACCTCTTCAGAGTGGAATCATGCAATATTTATCTTTTCATGACTGGCTTATTTCACTTAGCATAATGTCTTCAAGGTTTATCCAGGTTGTAGCATGTGTCAGAATGGCTTTCCTTCTCAAGGTGAATAGTTTTCCTCTGTATGTATGTATCACATTTTGGTTATGGTTCTAGTTTCTTGGGTGCAAAGCCCGTGGTACCTGATTCAGCCCTGCTTGTTCTGGACATCTCACTGACTCCCTGTTCACACCGTGGGCTCCATACTCAGGACTCCAACTCAGGGCTCTGGAAAGTGTCAGGGTCAGAGGAAACACAGCCCTCAGGCTGGAGCTCAGGGGAGTCAGGAGAAGCAATGTGGAAAGGAGAGAGACAAGAAAACCAGCTACTGGGAAGGAGAAAGACGATGTGATAAAGTTGGAGAAACACACCCATGAGCAGACTCATTTATATTGGAGTTCAGGGGCCTCCTCACTCCTGTAATGGGCGTCCCTATAGCCCTGAGAACTCCCCAAGGTGAATTAGATACTCCTCAGAGTCTTCCTGCTGCCTGCTCAGGGCATCTGTCCATAGACCTCTGTGGAACATCTATAAATCCAGCCAAGGCTGAGATTTCATGAATCCGAATGGGAAGCTTGTCACGGAAAGCTGAGAACTGTGAGCCCAAATTCGGCCTTCTCAGAATTTAAAATCTGGCAGGGAGGATGAGACCAAGACGCATGTGTACCCTTCCTTTTTTAGAGGAGTTTCAGCTTTGGGAGTGCACTGGTTGAATCATAAAACCAGAGATCTGTATGCACTTGTGATGGGTGTCATTGACTCCACTGGTTTTCAAACTTGGTTTTAGCTCCATAACCTTTTGCTCAAACTAAATTCTATGGGGAAGACCATGCATGAAGCTATAAGGAACAGAGTTCTCTGGATGAAGAGGTGAGGAGCTAGATTCATGCTTCTTGGACCCTCTAACTGGGCTCCTTGGTGCACAGTCAGAAGACCACTGATTAAGCCAGCCCTTCTAATAGTAAAATTAAGAAAATGGATTTTGGTTGGTGGAGTGACTTACCCAAGACCACAGCTAGTAGAAGTTGAGCCCAGGTCTCCAGAATCCCATATTTTCCCTTTTTCAACACACTGACCTGCCTTTGAAATTTTTTCCAAGTCCATCTCTTTGGAGACTTCTGTCTTGTTCACTCCCTACCATTCTGACTGCTCTTTTTTTTCCCTCACTTACTTCTCCTTTTAAAAAATCACCTCCCCAACTTGAAATGCCAACATTCCTTCTCAGTGTTGGGGCCTTGTCAGGTTTTCCTCCCTCCTTTTCTTTCTTCAAGTAATAATTATCCATCATATGCATTTATAAGGAACTGGGAATTAAGTTTCCCAACGATTAAATCACTGAAAGTTTTTCCCTGTCAAAGAGTCTTATAATCCAGTTACGCAAGGACATAAGCATCTAGGAACTAAGTAGAAAGTGAGCACCAAATGCCACAACAGCAGGACAACTTCATCTATGCAACATGCCGCCTAAATTCCAGGGCCTGCAGGAAGAGCGCCCAGGCAGGGAAGCTTTTCCTTGGGGGTGAGCTGTAAGTGAGCCTTTAAAGGAAAAGATGCCCCAGGGTTGGTGCTCAGGCCCAGGAAGAAGGGCTTGAAGAGGTGTTACCAACTCATTCGATGACACTTACTGAGTGCCTGGTGTGTGCATGGCGCTGACTTGGGCCTTGAGGATCCACTGAGCCAGGCAGACATAGTCCCTCCCCTCATGGGGCACACAATCTAGTGGCAAGACACACTTTAAATAGTTGTAATCATGTGACAGGTAACAGCCAACATTTATTAATGCAGTATCAGTTACAATTATATTTGGCTGTGAGTTATGGAGATCAAAAAACAGCAGTTTAAGAGAAACAAAAGTGCATTCTTCCCTCCCCTTGAAGTCCAGAGGTTGGCAGTCTGGGGCTGGTGTGCACCTGTTCTCCACAAGGTCCCAGGCTCCTTTTGTCTTGTGGCATTGCAGTGTGTGACCTCTGTTCATGGTCTAAGATGGCTGCTCTGGCTCAGCCACCACCTCTACTGAGGAAATAGTTCTGGAAGCATTTCCTACTTGGTGAAGCTCCCAGAAGCCAGCATGACTTATGGGGCCCCGCTATGGCATTGGGCTTGTTCATTTGAAAACAGAGGAAACTCCTGTCCTCTTAGTCACCCCAAGCCTCCCTCCTGCTGGGCCCATCAGTAAGGCTCTGCACTTGCCCCACTGAGAAGTGACATGGTACCAGGTAACTATTTCCAAGATCATCTTTAACTGGACTGACTTCCAGTATTGTCCTGAGACAAACCAGGACTCAGACCATGTCTTAGTCTATTCAGGCTGCTATTACAAAATACTGTAAACTGGGTGCATTAAAAAACAGACATTTATTTCTCATAGTTATGGAGGCTGGAAGTCTGAGATCAGCATGACGGCATGATTGGGTTTGGGGGAGAGCCTTCTGCTGTCCTTCCTGCTGTATCCTCACAGAGAGAAGAGACTAGGGGCAGAAAGAGAGAGACACGAGTAGACTAATTCCATTATGAGGGCTCCACCCTTGCCAAAACATAATGATCAAAGGCCCCACCTCCAAGTGCTATCATATTGAGGATTTTGTGGAGATACAATTCAATCCCAGAGCAGACCTGGTGCTTCCTAGGAATAGGGATGGGCCCACTACTGAGCCCACTCTTCCACCACCCTGAGGGACCACTGACTGTGGCCCTGAGATTGGCACCTCAGGAAGTCGAGTAAGGGTAAGAGGAGGAGAGGAAGGAGTGTTCTAGCTCTTGGGCAGATTGAAGGAGGACTCTAGCCCCGTCAGGACAGGGTGAGGGCAAGTGATGGGAGGTGTGGCAGCTGCTCTTGTGAAGGAGGACGGTGACCAAATAGGCTGGCTTCCTGCCTCCCAGAGATGGGTACTGCTAACATGGATCCTGGTACAGCTTCCAAACCACCCCAACCCCTGTGGACAGATGCTGTGGGGAAAGCTTCCTGCTCTATGTTCTGGGGATGGCTAACTTCACTGAATGTTCCCACTGTTAGAAGGAAGGAGCCGAGGCAGGGAAGAGGGAGGAGATTCAGGGAAGCCTCCTGCTTACCTCCAGCCTCCTCTGCTTCTTCCCTACCTCCCACCTAAAGTCATTGTGTCTCAAGATATCTGCCAGGGCTGCAGTCATCTGAAAGCTTGACTGAGGCTGGAGGTCCACTTCCAAGGTGGTGCACTGCTCACTTACACGGCTACCAAGGTAGTGCCGGTTGTTGGAGGGAGCCTCAGTCCTCCCCATACAGGCCTGTCCCTGTGCTACTTGACTGCATGTCCTCACAGCATGATGGCTGGCCTCCTCCAGAGTGAGCAAGCTGAAGAGAGAGAGACAGATGGAAATTATCCTTTTTATGACCTCGCTTCAGAAAGCACATAGCATAGCATCCCTTCTGTCACATAACATGAATGTTTAGAAGTCAGTCACTAACCAGCTCACATTCAAACCTTTTGAAGAAAGAAGAGTCAAAAAAATGTTCAGACATATTTTAGCTACCATAGACAGACAAACAGAAACCACTGTAGATGTTTTAAGCCAAAAAGAAAATTTTTATACAAGCAATTGGTGCTAATCATTGGAGGGGTTAGTGGTGGTTAAAGTTGAGGACAGGGGTATTGCACCCCACTAGCTTTCAGTTTACTTTGCTGTAGCTGCTTTCCATAGACCCACAGTTGCAGCTGCCACTCAGAACTCAGGGAACTTCTGGAAACTACTGCTGAGGTCATTGTAGCCCCACAGCTACAAGACTGGTGACTGGTGGGGGAGTACGGAGGTCAACTTGCAGCCTGTTACATCTTCCGTTGCAGAGGAGGAAAGAATGGCCTCCACGTCCTTTCTACCTTCCGAATTTCACACAAGTACATTTTATTGGCAGAACCGTGCTGTCAAGGGACTCTGTGAAATGTGGTTCCTGGGCTTCCAACACCTGCAGAGAAGGGGGTAGAAACTGGTGTCAAGAGCCAACCAATGCTATTCAACATACCTCCATATTATAGGAGAAGACCCACCTGTGCTCGTAGGGATCCTAGCATCCTAGTATTTTTGTAGGCTTATGGGTGTTCAAGTCTTTGTAAAAGAGCTAGCTAAGTCAGAAACCTGGAAAGGTGTCATTCTAGCTGGAAAGTGGACGAGGTACTGGATGCTCATGACATGCACTCATCCCCAGAGGGGACTGGAGAAACACTTGGGGTTTGAAAAATAAACTTTTTTTCAGGAGTTATTCTGAAAAATAACAGTAACCAATTAATAAAATAAAATAAATAAAAGGCTGATCCCGGACATCTCCCCTTGGCAAAAAGAAACAAGCCAGAGACTACTTAAAGCGGTAAGGACAAATTTCAATCAGTAACATACTATCGCAATAGTATAGGGCAAAGAGTCCATCATGAACTGAACTCAACTGGGATTTGTACCAAGGGGATCAGATGTTTTAAAGGCAGAATGAGAGCACAGGGAGCGGGCAGCGGGGGCCCTGTGAAAGATTACAAAAAGCAGGAAGGGAGGGGTTGGTCCACATAAAATTCAAGTGGATTTGCTAACTGGACTTTGACCAAAGTCGGCTCCCACCAGCTCTCACAGGCTGGGAGTCAGGGGCTCTCTTCCAGTGTTGGCTGGAACAAACAGCAAATTTTAGGCAGCCTTGAGCTTTGTTAGCAGGCACTTTAAGGGCCACTGAGGTCATCCTAGGGACTCGGCCTTGAGGTCTAAGAAACTTGGTTAGTGTTTGTCCAAGTCTGCATAGGCCAAGGTTGAACTGAGAAGAGGGCACAGAGCAGCCTGGCTAAAGTCTGTTCAAGGACAAGGGTCACCCTCCAAACCCACACGCCCACCCCTCCTGAGTCAGTCTCTGAAACAGAGGGACCCATTTAACAAGGCTTTCATGCTCATTAAACTACTGAAGTATGGCAGGGAGGCAGGGAGGGCAGGGAAGGTGAGAGGTTGGAGAGAGCAGGGAGGGTGGGAGGTGGGCGGGGCAGGGAGGCGGGGAAAGCAGAGGTGCTTTGGCCTCTTCTGGGCTGGAGGTCAGCAAAGACTGGAGGGTAGGAGAGACAAGGCAGGGCAGGCAAGGGTGACAGGGGCACACCTGGATTCCTGACCTTGGACTCCCAACATATGTAACACTGGAGGCCGCCACCCCCACAGGGATCAGGGCTTCTCACTCCCAGGGAGCCCCAGGTGCAAGCAGCTCTGGCTTTAAGGCCCTGGTGGGAGAGATGGTGAGCCCGGGAGGCTGGCGGTGGGGCCCCAGCGCGGTGGGCGTGGGGACAGCCTGCTCATTCAGGCAGAAGGGAAGTCCTGAGCCTGAAGCAAAGTGGGAATAATGGTTCGAGGCAAGGCTTTCTGTGTTAGAGGGCAAGGTTGGGAAGAGCAGTTGGTGCCACGCTGTGGAGTGTTTTGACTTGGCAGTGGAAGGAGATTAAGACTTCAACCCTGTAAACAGTATGTGGATAAAATGAAAGTTCCTGTGGCCAGGATTCTCACCTGACCCTGGTTGGCTAGCTCACTACACATGCGTGGAAAATATGTTGCTATTGACTCTATGTAAAGAGCTCCGTCCAGCGACACAGTGGCACACCTGCAGGAGAGCAGAGCAGAGGCTGGAGTGGTGGCAGCGCTGAGGAAAGAGGCCCAGAGGACGGCTGTGCAGGATGACTGTGCGGGACGACTGTGCAGACACAGAGGCCCAGAGGCTGAGACTAGCTTGCTGCATGCAGACTCACTCTGAGTGAAGGGAGTTTTAGTGACTGACCTGCCACAGTGGAAATAAAGTTGGGTATAACCCTTTCACCCAAGAACGTTTTACTGTCATTTCTTTGGTCACACTGAATCCATGGTGAACTTGCTTGGGGCTGAAACCCATTGGCAAGACACAGTATAAAACCTTCGTGTGGATGAGGGCCACCCCCCAAGGATGGTGGGACAGAAAATAGGAGCCTGGCTCCCTGACACATGAACCACCAAACTAGCACTGAACTACAGTACTTCACCAGATCATTACATGAGAAAGAAGTAAACATTCTCATTTAACTCACTGCTGTGTTGGGTCTCTGCTGCAGCAGCTGAACGTATCACCTGATAAAGGAGTGGATACGTGTATTAGCTGTTGCCACAATAATGTTATATAAGAAACCATCCCAAACACAGTGGCTTGGAATAACAACTCTCACCAGTCTGCAGGCTGCCTGGCACAGTGAAGCTCTAACGCTCTGTGGGCTGGGTGGGCTCTGCTTCTCGTTGGTGGTCTGCAGATCAGCCAGGGCAGCTCTTTGCCACTTGTGTTTGTTCTGGGACCCAGGCTGGAGCTACCCAAGAAAAGCTTAAGTGGGCGACCAGAAACCCATCAGGCCTCCTCAAGCCTAGGCGCAGAGCTGGCACACTTTCATCTCTGCCCATTCAACGGGCCAAAGCAGTTCACAGGGCCGAGCCCGGTGCCAGGGGATAGGAAGTAAGTGAGACCCAGCCAGGGTGTGGGTGCAGGGAGGGGTGGGGAATCAGGGCCAATAATTCTACTTATCCCAGGATGGGACTGGGTCCCGACCCCAGCTCCACTCCTCTAGGTGTCACCTAAAAGTGGAGCATCGTGAAAGATAGTGTCAATCGGGTGAAGACCTGCCACAGTTCTCTGTTAGGTCAGGAACCCTGACAAGGCAAGTATCCTATTTCCTTCCTCCCCACAGCGCCTAGTTCCAGGCCCTGCCCTCAAAAATGACTCACATTTCTGAGTGAACTTTAAGCCATTTCTTCATTCTCCCTGTATGGTTCCTTATGAAATACAGACTGATCTCCTAAAGGTCAGCACCTAGTGCTATATGTTTGCCCCAGAAGCTGCAAAGGGACTGTTCTGTTTGGAGCTGGGATTTGTATGCAGATCGGATACCAAAGCTTGTAACCCCTGCCACCCCTAGGGACCGCCAGAGGAAAGGGCTTACACAAGGTAAACATCAGACGGGTCGGTGGAATTTCTTTCTCTATTGGCCATTTGAAGCTGAAAGATTCTCCTCCCCTGAAATATCCCAAGAGGAAGGCTGGCTGGAGGCACCGCCCTAGTCAGGGTTCCCGTCACACCCCCCACGGCTCCTCTGGCTCTTGGCCCCTCTCCTCAGGACAGAAGCAAAAGCAGCCCAGATGCTCCCTTAACTGCTGCCTTTCCCAGCCAACCTTGCGCACTAAAGGAGAAGCACCTGCAGGGAGCCGTGTGACCCCTAAAGAACTCTGCTCCCATCGCCACCGAATTCCAGGCGTGGGCATGTGGGTGGGAGATGCATTTCAGGGCAGTAAGTCACTACCTTAACCTGTAGCTGTGGTTGTTTCCCGGGGAGAGAATGGGGAGGCTGCGGTGCCATGTTGCCTTATTTACCCTCGAATCTTATATCATGTTTGTAGCAGGGATTTAAAAGATAACGTTTAAAAAACAAATTGGGAATAGGAGCCCCTACATAAGATCACTTTACCAGAACAGTGACTTCCCTGGAGATGACTTTGCAATCTGCCTGAAGCAAAATAGGCTAATCGATATTATGATTTCACATTTAATTTTTTTTCATTTCTGGAATGAAGAGAGTTAAAGTTTTAGCTCCTGCCATCATCTCTCTGCTCTTGTGAGCTCACAAGGCAAAAAGGTGAAGTAATAAGTAGCAAGGTGATGTTCAAGGGAAATCGACCGACTGCAGTCCTGGTTGCAGAATTTTTTTCCTGAGAAATGTGAGATGATTGTGATTTTATTCTGCATGAGTAAACATGGCCATAGTACCTGTTGGGAAGGTTATTCCTACTTCTGTACCTGAAATAATTGTTTTGCAGAATGCACCACTTCCAAATGCCTTGCCTCCTGAGCAAGTTTGAGCACGGAGGTATTAGAGAGTGAGGATCCTGCCTGTAACCTGCATCCAGGCCAGTTAAGGTGGGAATAGGGGGACAGGGAGCTAGGCAACACCCAGTCATGCTTTTAGAGAAAGTATTAACATAGACCAGAAAGGAATGGGAGAAGGCACATTGCTCGGCTCAAAAGGCAGCCCCTGGAGAGCAGTAATTTCCAAGCTGTGGCCACAGGTCCTTGGAACGTCAGTTAGAGCAGAGGACCTCTCAATTATGTGTGCACTAAGCACTGTTCAGAGAGCAAATCCTGTGTCTCCCACGAATATAATCGTTATATCATTAACTGATCATATATTGAACGTACATTCATGTTGTCTCATTGAAATCTTACAGCAACCTTTGAGGAAGATCTTATTGTCCCCAATTAATATATCTGGAAACTGCAACTTGGGGTGCAGGTGGGGGGTAAATAACCTGTCCAAGTTCACGAAGATAATATATTCATCACCACTCTTAATGTTCCAAGTGAAAGAAATATGCTTAAACCAAAAGTTTCATACAGTATATTGGTTCTTATAACCGGGAGGCCTAAGGGCTTAAAGCTGCATCCAGGGCTCAAACAATGACCTCCTCTCCCCATCCATCCCTCAACTCTGCTTTCCTCTGTGATGCCTTCTGCCCCAGCAGTGCCCCATGACGGCAAAGATGGTCCCTGGTAATTCCAACTCTGCACTGCTGGGGAGCTAACCTCTCAGAGGAAAGCCCCTCCTCTAAAAGCCTCTGATTGGCTGGCTTGGATCACACGTCCAGAAGGAGACCTCGAATGGCTAGGCATGGCCGTGCGCAATGCTGGGTGGGGCCTTAAACCAGTGCTTCGGTCCTGGCTGAATTGCAGGGAGTGGAGGAGGCTCAGTGAAATGTCAAGAGGAAGGTTCTGTCACCAGAGAGAGGGGGTAAGGGTGAGGGGGTGCACGGAGGATCAATGAATGAAGTGAGGTTGAACTAGCCCGTAAGCCTAAAGTCCTAACAGGCTTTCACATATTCATAGATGCTATCGTGGTAAGTAAAACAAATTCACTTAAAAGCCTTCCTGGTTGATAATGGGGGGAATCTAGTAGCCACAATGTTGCCCATGTGATTTTATATTAATGATACCAAAATAAACAAATAAAAAATAAGAGCCTTCCTGGTAATTTTTGGTCCTTATGCCTTACCTTCCAAATGCCTTGCCTCCTGAGCAAGTATTTTTTTTTTCAATGAATGGATATTAAAGGTATAACTATTACCCTGAGGTGGTCCAAAGACCACTCTGTTTTTTAATGTTAGATAAATTTGATTCTTAACTTGAGGATGTGCTCCAGCAAAGAAGAGTAAAGAAAGCAAGAGAGGGGAGGCAGGATGAAGCCCAAGCCAGGCAGCAGGGAGGGGAGGCTCCAGCATGGCAGCTCTGTGGCGGGCGGAGGAGGTGAGCAGACGCACTGCAGGACAACCCGGAGATGGGGCTCTGAGGGAACCGGGACCTGCTGCTGCACCAGAACACTGGAGGCGAGCTGAGGGATGGTAATGGCGGGCAGCACGGAAAGACGGGAGAGGAAATTAAACACCTGGGGTCTGGGCAGGGAAATGCAGGACATTATGAAGCTCTGGGGTGCACAATATTGACATAGTCACAATTCTGTAAAGTTCATTCTCTGGAAAGAGTGACATAAGTAAATCTCAAGAATGTGCTGGGACAGGGGTGTGAAAGAATTAGCTCTTGCCTATGTCGTTAGGAAGTCAAAAGACATTGTCTAAAATGGATAGACCCAAACACCAGAAGAACAAGAGATGTGGAGATGAGCACCCTAAGATTGAAGCTGACCCCTGGGGATAAGCAGGCCAGTGAGCTGGCTCAGGAGGACAGGGATGGTCTGGAGGAGGAGCTCGTGGATCCGGTTTCACCTACATTTCATTTCACTTAGCAGTATTTGAATACTGTGTGCATAATACAATATTTTTGTAGTTAATTATTTTATGATCTTTATTTTTTCCCCAGCTTGACTGAGGTATAGTTGACAAACAAAAAATTTTAAATCCACTTTTGAAAAGAGTGGGAAGAGCCAGCTTCTGACAACAGAACCCTAGCTATTCCAATGTCAAGAGAGAGGGTTGCATTAATACTAGTTTAGTGATTTCAATCAGATGCCGAGTAACAATATATCTGGGGTTCAAACAAGAAAGGATCTCACTCCAGTGCTCAGAAGTGCAAGTTAGTTAAAGGCAGGGACCTGACTGGATTGGAATGGTGAGAATTAGCCAGAACAGTAATAACAATAGTTAGTTATCTGGGAGTGCTTACTGCAGACCAGAAGCTTTGCTAAGGATATTATTTTCCCCAATTTACAGATGAGGAACTGAGGCTCAGAGGGTTTTTGGAATTTCCCTGAGGTCACACACTGGCGCCTCTCCCTGGGCCTAAAGGGCCGTAGCGTGGTGTGACTGACTTCTCTTTTCTGAACATCAATAAAAGTCAATTTAGAAGTTTCTATCAATACCATTTAAGGGAGCCTATGAAAAATACTGACACTGTGGCAGCTGTCTCAGCCCCACACTTGTCGGGTTACCCTGGGCCCCTCGCTGTTTTAGGAAGAACCGGCAAACAGTATGGGATAGAGCTGGGATTCAAACCTAAGCACTCCTAGCTCCAAAGCGCACTTGCTCTACCACTGAACTTTGTTACCTCTCCAGCTAGAATCAGAGAAAGCTGAGGGAGAATCATGCTTCTACCATTTATTAGTTGTGTGGGCCCCAAGTGACTTAAACTCTCTTAAGCCTGTTTTCTTACCTGTACTGTGGGGACAAATCACAATTCCTACCTGGCAAACAGAGCTCCTATTTTCCACAAATGTTAAATCCCTTACACCTCATCTCCTAAGTTAGGGCAGAGATTCTCACATTTTATTGTGCTTCAGATCCACCTATGGCGAGGACAGGACAGAGAGGGGAAGTGTCAAGCCTAAATTCCTAAGGAGTGACTCTTTAGGGTTGGGGTGGGGTTCAGGATTCTCTAACTTGGACCTGTCCCAAGGGAATCCGGATGCCTGCAGTTCTCCCATCTGGTTTTGAATAACCCTGGGTGGTGCTTGAAATCTAAGCTAACAGACCTGTGGGATGATAGCTGTCTTTGCAAATGTTTTAAGCCCTTCCTGTGCTGGCCTCCATGTCTGTGCATTCTCCTTTTCCTTCTTATCTCCCTCTCATCCTGACCTCTCCTTACTCTTTTCTTACTTCCTAGCTTCCTCTCCACTTCTTGGTGCACCCTCCCGCAAGCTTAGCCTCCACTCCTACCCACAAGCCCTTCTTTGCCAATACCTTCTGCAGTGCCCTTTCCTCTACTCACCTGGAAGTCTCAGATCAAAAGTCACCACTTCCAGGATACCATTCAATCCTTCTCCTCTGGTATCATACACTTTGCAAGTGCCTTTATTATTATTCAAAGTACATGGTAATGTGATATTTTTCTCCTGGCTGGAGTCTACCTGGTGGATTATGGTTGAAATCCTCTGTGGAAATGTGCACCATGTGTGTGCATTTCCCTCTCTTTCATCCCCTGTAACTCCGGGGAAGAATATTTCCCCAGGCTGGGGCAAATCACCTTTGCAACAGAAATCAGTCAAAGAGAGACATAAAGTGGAAGAAACTCATTTATTGCCTATAAGCAGTTGTCCACTTCTGCTCATCTGTGCCTCTCATGACCCAGCTGCAAAAAGGGACCCTACCCAATCTCTCCAGTCCAGATATGCCCTGGCTCCCCCTTGTAATCACCCATTGATATGGAGATGGACTACTTCTCTCCACCCCTTGGAAACACCTCTTAATATGGAGATGTATTAAGGCCAGGTGAGAGATTCTGGAAATATTGCAACTTTGCCCCCTGAATTTTATAGACAAACCAGGTCCCTAAACCTTGTGCTGTTCACAGCCCATCCTTTCTCCTGTAGATGTTGCAGCAGTCTAGGAACTGCTCCTTCTAAATCTAAAAGAGACTCAGACATGAGCATAATACCATCAATGTAGTGATACAGCTGCACCGTTTGCAGTTTCTTCCATGTGGCCAAGTCCTGGGCTACAAGTCCATGACAAATGGTGGGATTGTGGAGGTATCCCTGTGGAAGGACAGTGAATGTCCACTGCCAGCCTTCCCACATGAAGGCAAACAGTTCCTAACTTTCCTGTGCTATGTCAATAGAGAAGAAAGCATTAGCAGGGTCCACAACATAATGATATGTCTGTAGTTCATAACTGAGTGTCCATAAGGGCTGCTATAGAGGGGACAGCAGCATGCAAAATGGGTGTGACTTTATTCAATTCCCTGTAGTCCACGGTCATACACCAGGAGTCATCTGGCTTTTTCACTGGCCACACTAGGAAATTAAAAGGACTATGAATGGGCTTTATGATGCCCACCTTTTCCAACTCCTGCAGAGTTTCTCCAATTTCCTTGTGCCCTCCAGGCAATTTATACTGCTTAGTATTTGTCACTCATTGAGGTACAGGCAGAGCTACAGGTGGGTGCCTAGCCTGTCCCCTCAGAACTGCCTTTACCACACGTATCTTCAGTCTGAACTCACCTGCAGTAGTCTGTACCCACAGGCTCTGAAGGATATCCACCCCCAAAATATATTCTGGGATGGGAGAAATGTACAGTATATTCCTTTGGGGGTAAATGCCCTATCCCCAGTGGGATTTGAACTTTCTTCACTCTAATTGCCTTCCTCCCATAGTCATCTTTCACAGCAGGGGTCCCAGGAAAACACTCAGGGTTGCCATAAATCAGAGAACATTCAGCTCCTGTGTCCACCAGTGCCAGGATGCATTGTACATTCTCTGGGAACCAATGAATTGCTAATTCTACATGTGGCCTCCAGTCCCTACCATATCCCCCAAGGTGGAGATCTTGAACCCCCTACCTCAGTCCAACCGCAATGCCCGATTGTCCTCCTGAGGGAGTGAGGGCCCAGGCAGAGTCTGAGTACTGTCCCCCAGGAAGTCTTGCAGGGACACAGGCTGGACATGGGACTTTGACTCTGGCTTCGGTGACCTGGACTTCAGTGGCTGGAACTGCTGCTCTGGCTTTAATTGGTGCCACAGTTCTAACAAGATCCTACTGGGCTGCCCATCAAGTTTTTCTTTCACTACCCTGGCCTTTATCAAATTAACCCACATCTGGATCCTTGAGACCTTCACGGGGCCTTTTGCACCTCTCCTTTTAGTCATAGCCCATACTTTCTTTTGTGCTCTTATTGTTTCAAACTCCTCCAGATCTGCTAAAGTATGAGTAGCCTCACTTATGGGTTGCCCTATGTAGGGGGCAAGAATAGTCACTAGGGACCCAAAGAGAGATGGGTCAGCTGTATGGAGCAACAGATTTCTCATCCCTACAGTGAACAACTCATCAGGGCCCTGGGAGTCCATATTATAGATGATATTTTTCATGCCCAGCTCCCGTAAGACCTGTTGGAGCTCTGCCTATGTTTCCCAGCTAGTGAGTAAGTATGGTAAATTACCCGGCTTAGGCCAAACTGCCCTGACGGCTGCTGTCAGCCAATCCAGAGGCGCCTGATTCCCTGAGGTAAATCGCTGCCAGAGGTAAGGGTGAGTCATCAGAGAAGCCAGTCTACTCATTTCAGGACCCAACATAACAATGTTTTCCACCACCATATCCCAGAGATGGGAAAGCCATGTAGGCAGAGGTTCTGATGGCTTCTGCCTGTACTGGACACTCACGTCCACCAGCTCATCCTGGGTATAAGGGCGAAGCATGGAGTGCTCCACAACTGGGGGGGAGGGTGGCTCCTCCCCCTGAGAAGCTTGTGGTTGCTGTGTTTTTATTTTCTTAATTACAACGGGGTGGGCCTTTAATACAGGAAAGGCTGGTGCCTTGAGAGGTGGCCTCAGCAACAAATTGGCCCTCAGCCCCACTCCCTCATCCTCTCCCAACATCTCAACCATCTCCAGGGCTGAAGGCACTGCTCTTTCCTCCCCCTCCCACGTGGCCCCCAGCAACACAGCTTCTACAGCTGCCTTTTCCCTAGCTGCTGCTAAGGAATCCACCTGTCTTCTCAATAACTGTCTCTCTTCCTTAAGGGCATCACATAGGTCATTGCCCAGCTCCTCCAAGCGATGCTGAAGTGTATCTCTCTCCTGCCAAAGTCTCTCTCTCTCTCCTTGACAACCCTCTCTCTCTCCTCCATAACACTTTCCACTATCTCGAGGAAAAGAGATCCTACAATCCCAGCTGCTACACAGCCACTCAGGGCCTCTAAGCAGTCTTCTATCTCACGGAGGGCTAATTCTGCAGTTTCCGATGTCTCCACCCTTCCCCAGTTTTGGGGAAGGCCCTACCCCTCTAGGAAGTGCTTTACCCTAGACCAATTCCCCACTAGGGGCTCCCCAGTTGGAAGCCCAACAGATTAGGGGGCTCCCGGGTGAAGCTGCACCCTCTAGTGCTGCAGCCACTGGGACCTCCCCCACTGTGCACAGTAGGGGTTCCGGTCATCTCCCCACAATCTCTAGGGGAAGCCCGCCCAAGGGTCACACCCATGTAGACAGATTTTGGTTTCAGAAACCCTGCCGACTACACCAGCTACAACTCTGGGGGAAAAATCCTCGGGCAAAATATTTCTGAAACCGAAATCAGTCAAAGGGAGAAATAAAGTGAGAGAAACCTATTTATTTCTTACAAGCAGTAAGCAGTCCACTTCTGTTCCGCTGTCTCTCCCGACCAGGCTGCAGAAGAAGAGGCCCTTACCCAACCTCTCTGGTCCAGATAAGCCCTCAATCCCCCTTGTAATTACCTATTGATATGGAGATGAACTACTTCTCCCCACCCCTTGTAAACACCTATTGTATGGAGATGCAGTAAAGCCAGTGGAGAGATTCTGGAAATATTGCAATTTTATCCACACCCACACCCGCCAACTCCCACATTCCAACCCTCTCCCCAGGATCCAAGGCTTTCTTCAGCTTCGCAAAGGGGTGCAGAGCAAAATGAAAACAACCCAACACACTTTGCAGAGAGGTAGAGATACCTAAGAAGTAAGAAGACCTGATGTGCAAGCTCCTAAAAAGGCAAACAGGAGATATTCCGTGGGGTTCCCACAGCTTTTGCAGACAGCAGTTGGGCAAAAACTTATTGGAAGAACTGAGGGATGCTGTGTGCTCCGTTTGTGCGGAGGGGGTGCTTGTACCAAGTCACTGATGCTTTTGCTGCACCAGTTATGACCAGAAAGGACCCTGACCTTTCCTGGAGGTATAAGGGACATCTTCCTTCCCAGAAAGGCCCAATGAGCACAGGACCCCTGGACGAGATCAGCGGAGCTTGCTTGTTTCCCAGCTAGCCCTGTGGCGATACCCAAAGTCTCCCCTGGACCCACTCATAGCTGTACCTCTCCAGCCCCACCCATACTCAGGCCCTAGGCTCCCATTTGACCAAAGCCTGCATGTGTGAAGTGTCTGAAGCAAAGCAGGACACGCCCGGCTACTTTTGATCTTTTTCTGAGTCTATTTGAAAGAAAAATGTCACTTCTATCATGGAAAGCAAACAACAACATGGCTATATGAGAATCACCGAACCCCTTCAGCTTCGTGCCCCACAGGGCTGATGGGCTGGTTAAAGGAGCAGGCCTAGGGGAATCTCAAGGAGCTCCCCTGGTGTAAGGTATGGTCGAAACATGTTTGTTTTTCCTGAAATCCGCCAGGCTCTGCTCGTTGGACTGCTCTGATTCCCTCAGGGAGGCCAAAATAGAGTAGACATTATTGGTCCATTTTGCAAGTGGGCAACCTTCACTGAAGGAGGCCAAGTGACAGACAGGGCCAGTGTAGGCAGGGACAGCATCCTAGTAACCAGTATCTCCTCTGACGCAGACCCTGCTGGTGGCGGGCAGTAAGGACGCGTTCCGCCCGCCGCCAGTGGCCACTGGTTTCCACGCCCCTCTGTGGTCAGGGATCGCGAACCTCCCGAACCACAAGAGGGCTCCTGGGCTGGAACCTTTGGGCTTCCGAGAGCGCTGGCACCGCCCCGAGGCTCCTCCGGCCCTGCGATTGGCTACATGGGCAGGGGGCGGAGCAGGACGCCAAACCGACGCGATGACGTCAGGCTCCGCGAGCGCAGCTTCCTGTTGTCAGTGGTCGGGAGGTCGCTGCGTCGGGTCACAGGATTAGGGACTGCAACGGCCTGGAGTAGCCCGCGCTCCCTCTGGTGAGTCAGGGGGCGCGGGCGAGGAGGGCAGCGGAAGAGCGGCAAGGCCGAGACGCGAACGGGCGGTGGGCCACCAGCCCTCTCCGTGATCCCAAGCCCCTGGTTGCCTTGAAACTCCTGCTTCAGAGCCCTTTCCCGTCCCAGCCCAAAGCCCGGCACCCTGGCCCTCTCGGACCCTAGCCTTCGGCCCGCACTGCCACTGCATTTGCGTCCCCTCCATCTTCTCCCACCTGTGACCTGATCCCGGCCCTTACTCCCATTCCGTCCCCACCGGTCTTGCATAAATGCAGCCCCCCTTGATCCCACTGTAGCCCGGTTCCAACCCTCATCTCCGCCGCACGCCTCCGCCGCCCTCCAACACGTTTCATCCTCACCCTCAACCCCTTTGCCAGCCCTGATGCTCCTCGCAAATCTCCACACCCACAGTTCCGGTTTCTCCCTTTCTGGCTCAGTTTTCTAATCCCAATCTCCACCCCATCCTCCTCCCACCCCACTCCCCTGTCCCCTGCTCAGTTCCCCAAGGTCTGCTCATCCTAAATACCCCACCTCCGTCCCACTCGTGTAAGGCCCACCACCAAAGTAGATGCTCTACTGAGCTCACTCTTTCTTGGTAACTCTGATCACAGCCCTATCCCAACATTTATACGTATCATCTTGTCCTCACATACTCAGCTCCTAACTTCTGAACCCACCAAATACTTTCCATCGCCAACCACCCTGAGGACACTTCATCCTAAGTCTTTGCTAAACTGCCCCCAACCCGTGCTGCCCCAGTTCCTACCACCATCACCCAGTCTTATGAAAAATGAGGTCTCCATGTCCCTGCCTTAACTCTTCACTCCAGCTCTGCGCCCATTCTTCCCTTGACCCAGCCCCCTTTCCATCTGAGGATTTACTTGGCAGAGTCCCCTGCCAACCCGACCAACTGCCTCCCAGCAGCCAAATCTGGGTGTTTGCTCAGAACTGGACAGTTACTGAGCAGTTTGATGCAAGCATAGCCTCAGATGGTAAATTGTGGAGGAGTAGAGAGCCCCTCATTCCATGAGTCAAGGGTTTTTCCTGGGTTCTTGTTCCCCTATACCTGTTTCCAGGGATTGTGTTTCTAGCATCTCTAGCATTCATATTAAATTACTTGCGCAGGCTGCTGGAATGGTATGTATCACCCAAATACCTGGAGGGTGAGGGGTGGCCACTTACAGGACACTGAGCCTGGGGCAACAGAAGCCATCACTTCCTTTTGGCTGGTGTTCTGGAGAAACTCAGGGAGTGCCCGTGTATTGAGTTGGCTGTGGTCACAGAGCCATGTCCTCATGTCTTATCCTGGAACTTGGAAGGGACCCTCATCCAGTGCCCCTCCCAGTGGGAGCTGGTTGCACATTAGTCCCAACACTGAACACAGGGAACACAATGGGTGCCAGAGGCAATGTTGCACATTGTGAAGAGTATCGATGAGTAGGTCCTGGGAAGGCTGAGGCCTAGGTGGGCACAGAGGCTGTTGAATTGCTTCATCTTTTTGCAGGTGCTGGCTCATTGAGTTTGACCATTTTGGTTACCCGAGAACACAGGGAGCCGAGTTATCTCAGAGTAGCTGAGGCAGAGGGACATTCCTGAGCCCTCCAGGCCCATTCTCAGCATATATATATAATCTCCTGGGTGTTTTGGGCACACATCCCCTCCAGATTCTGGCACCAGGCTCCAGAGGGTTAGCTGTTTGACAGCAACTGTAAAGGGCCCCAAAGAGGACCTGTTGTCTCTGCTTGCCATGTGTAGTATCGTGTCTCTGAAAACCAAATGCCCTGCTCCCTTCAGTATCCCACCATCTGGGTGTGACATACCTGAACGGTTTTCAGCCTGCTGGCAGCTTGGCTTAATAGAAGGAGTTTCACAGTGGCCCCACCACTGAAGGCCTGTATACCCCAACTTCCCAGTCTGTGAAATGGAAATACCTACTCTAAGCTTTTGTTTTACTTAATCAGTTATTTAGCAAGTAGTTTTTGAGCACCATATGTGCTATACACTGTTCTAGGCACTAGAAATGCCATGGTTACTGAGTCAGGCAAAGTTCCTCTTGTCATTAATTTGAAATTTGGTCCTTGCTAGAATCCTAAGGTATATGGGACAAGAATATGGGGGAGATGGGTGTTTTGGATGGAAGGAGGGAAGGAAGAAAGATTGTGTTCACTGACTTCACATTTCTGGCTTAACCTACTAACCCTTGGACTGGAAATCACAAGCTAGAAGTTTCTCCCTCTCCAGCTGGTATTCGGTTGCCTCAAAGGCCTAGCTCCCCCAACCACCACCACCCACTATCCTCACAGGACACTTGTCTAGAAATCCCAACTTTCTTCAGGTGGACGGAGTGCCTTTTGCACGTGCAGTACGCACATGTCTGAAAGATCAGCTGCCTTTCCAAATCAGAAGATAACTTTGTCATTCTTTCCCAACTGGAAAACATGACTCATCAATTGGTACAGCAGCTGGGTGCCTTAAACACCGGGCTGTTCTGAACAGTGCAGGACAGGAGGCTGATGGGAATGGCTGAGAAGTCTCCAAGGAGAAGAGGTTGCTGTTTACCGATGGATGGAGTGTTTCAGAAGCTGTGAAGCCAGGTCATCCATTTCTTTTAATGTAAGTCTCACCTAAACCATTCTCCTTTCTTCCTTAGTCTCTAAAGGAAGTGAAATTGGACATGTACAGAGGCCAGCCATGATAATGAAGAAAGCAACTAGAACAATTCCCTCCTAACTGTGTTGGAACATTTAAGAAAGAAAACTCTGAAACTTGGGTACTGTGGAAAGGATGTGGGTGCAGCTGGTCAGGGTTACAGGTCTGATGGCAAGATTATTTCTTGTTGGCTTTTAGGCCTTCTTTGATAAAGTGGCCTTTCCAAGTGTCTCTGAAGATTCTATAAGTAATAAGTTTGGCTGAAACTCTTTAAACCTAGGACTTGAAGCAGTTTGATCTGGTAAAAGGCTCGGGACTTGGAATGAGGAAACCAGAGAATTCTGTCCCTTGCCTGGGGCCTGTTTCTGCTGTCTGTTTTCTCTGTAAAACAGGGATAACCCTCCTCCTCTCTCAGGATTGTTGTGGGAATTAAATGAGATTAGAGAATGAGGTCAGAGAAGCTTGGAGAACTATGTGAAGAGGGTGAATGCAATAGGGTGAATCAATATTTAGGGGGAAAGGTAGGCTTGGCATGGTGCAGTGTCCTGAAGGGTAGACAGAAGTCACTATTTCTGCTAAACTCCACCTGTGGTGTTGGAAGGGCCCTTTTGCAGTGTAGCCACGTTCGCTCCTTCCTCTCTGCAGCCCAGGTCTCCTTGAAGACCCACGTCTTTTTGGTTTGGTTCTTGGCATCAGTGAAGAGTGTTCTCAGGACAGGAAGTGAAACCAGTCCCATAGGACAGCCGATTGGGGGTCTGGGCTTCCCAGGAGAGTGATGGAGCCCTGACCCAGGACAGTCAGGAGCCCCAAAACCCTGTTCCACTTCCACTGGGGAGTTCCCATGAGGGACCATCAGATTCCTGCCTCCCTGAGGCATTATGGAACAGATGCACATAGGTAAGGTGATTTGGCTTCCTGTAAAGAAAGGTGTGCCCTGAGTTGTGGCCTGAACCCTAAAGCCTCAGTCCTAGTTTGTGAATCATCAAGTGGCTGTTTTGGAATCCTCTGTGCTGGTGTCAGTCACGTTGTGGCCTTTCTGACACTTTATTTTAGGGGACAGTTATTTGTTCTTGTCTAGCCCATCTCAGCATCAGTTCACTCTGGATTTTTGCAGACTTACTTGGCCAGAGCTCCCACTGACTGAGAAGCCTCCCTCCCTCTAATGAATACTCTATTATTTCTAGGTAATTCATTAATGAGGCCTTAATGGACCCAGGCTATTATCCAGATTGTTGAGGTCTAAGCTCCTTAGGGGGCTTGGCTTTGTGACTGGCTGAAGGAAGAGCAGTTTTGGAACTTAAGGCTGGAACTAGAAGGGCAGGCCTGGGGGGAGGCATTTCTGAAAGACTGGAGCCCAAGGTCGTGGTGGGCAGCACAGGGGGCCTTGAAGGAACCCAGCCTCCAGGATGAGGCACATTTTCGGAAAGGACTCTGACGGCAGCACGTGCCTCAATTCCTGCTGCCTTGGTGGCCAGAGTGTGAGTGTGGAGCTGGTGTCCTGAGGAGGACCCCGAGAATCCTGGGTAGGATCCCTGGGAGTGGGGAGTGTGGTGAAGGGTGAGGCAGTCAGGCGCTGCGGCCCAGGACCAGTGTTGTTCCTGGAGGTCTGTCATGCCCTGACCAGAGCTGGGCCTCCAGGGGCCTCCACACACACCTCCCTCCCTCTGAGTGTCCTTACTTAGGGCGGTTGGCTCTGCCAGCTCCGGAGGCCAGGGATTGAATCAGAGCATTTTCCACCATTTAGGGCCACCCTGCTTCACTCATTTCTGAACCTCATGCTCCACCGCTCAGTAACCCTTTCCCACCAGACTGACCTTCGTGTTGGCTTGCACCCCCTCGCTCAGGCTCCCAGCTGAGCAGCCCTCCTCCTAGTCTCCAGGCCCCCATACCCCCAGCCTCTTAGCCCTAGCTCCCACTGCCTCTTCTGAAGGGAGGGGATTGCACTCCTTCAGGCGTCTGGGGGTTTCCTGGAGCTGGGGTTGGCCTCATTTTGGTGGTGGGTGGTGGAGTCCCCCACTTATCAGTCCTGGGATCTCAGGAAGTTCCTCGACCTGGGTCGACTCTACTTCTTGTCTGTCAGAGATGATAAAATAGCACTCCTCAGGTGGTTATGGGGAATGAATGAGGCCATATATGTAAAGGGCACAAAACCCATTTAGCACACCTTGGTTTCTTCTTTGGGCCATGTCTCTCTGTTTTTGAGAGCAGAGACAGCAGTAACCTTTTCCTATTTTGGTGGCCTCTCCTGCTCAGCTGTGTGGTCACTAGGGCTTTGTTTAGATGGGAATGCACCTGCCCAGTCACCATCTGTCCAAATTGCTGGGACTGGGCTGGGCCAGTCAACAGCCCCCCAGGCTCAGCCATCCCCAGGCGGAAGCCAGCTGTCCTGAGGGATTTACCTGTGTACTGACTTCAGCTATTGTGCACACTCATTTCAGCAGTACCATTCTTTTCCTATCGATTTGGGTGGCCACATCCCCTGGAGTCATAGATACCATTCATCCTTGGTACATAGCAGGCCCTATGCTGAGCATTTTCCATATTCATAATTGCCTTTGAGAAGTCTGATTCGGTGCCCAGCATGCCCAACTGTTTAGTGGCAAGTTGAGATTAGAACCCATGCTGGTCCCCTTTAGACATGACCCCATGCTGCTCAAGCCAGAGCCTCACAGCCCAAAGGAGAAGCAGGTGTGGAGCAAGCCGTTTCGGTTGTACTTTTCCCTGCTGAGCTGGCAGACCCTGGACTAGGACAGGAGTCAGAGGGGTGGTGGCAGGGCCCAGGCCCAGAGTGTGACTTGGGAGCCCCTGATCCCTGGTTCCTGTGGGTTCTTGGCCCCTTCAGCTACAGTGTCCCCCTTGCACTTTCAGCTCAGTATCCACATCAGCCTTTCATCCCCTGCTCTTTGTGCCAGTGTGTAGTAAAGAGCCCTTCCCCTGACTCCTTGGGGCAGACCCACCCTTGGCACAGGGGCTTCTCACGTCCCAGGATCCCAGCCCTCGGACTTTGTTTCCTTCCTTAAAATTCACTCTGGGTTTTTGCTTTTGTATCCCAGAGTCTTTCAGTTGCAGTCTGAGTAAGATGGCTGCCCTCCTGCCCGCTGCTGGGGGGAGGGAGGGGACTGCCTGGGGGTGGTGAGTTGGAAGCTGGCTCACGGGGCTGCCTGCCGTCTGTCTCCGCAGGTGTCATGTGTTTCTCTGAGGGAGCTGCCGCATGAGTGGAAATGCTCTCAGTGGTGGAAAATGGACTGGACCCCCGGGCTGCCATCCCGGTAAGGTGGCAAAGGTGCATCGGGTGGGAAGGGGTGCACAGGACAGCCATTTCATTGGTTTTTCTTCCTTTGAAATGAATGGGCCCTGTCTAGAAAGAGGCCTCGGGTTGAGAAAGAGTTATAACAGAAGCAGGTTCTGTGGATATCCTGCCCTTTCTAGGTCATCTTATTGGTGATAAAATGGAAATTCATGAAAAACAATGGGGATTTAATATTATAGGTTATCTGAAGACCAAGGATTTCTCCAAAGAAGATATACAAATGACCAAAAAGTACTCAATATACAAAAGACCAAAAGATGCTCAACATCATGAGACATTGGACAAATGCAAATCAAAACCACAATGAGATACTTCTGTACACCCACTAGGATGACTGTTAACAACAGATGATAATAACTGTTGGTAGGGTTGTGGAGAAATTGGAACCCTCATACATTGCTGGTGGAAATCTAAAATGGTGCAGCCATCGTGGAAAGGTGTTTGATACTTTCTAGAAAAGTTAAACATAGAGTTATACATATGCCCTAGCAATTCCACTCCTGGGTATATATCCAAGAGAATTGAAAACGTATGTCTACACAAAAACTTGTGCATGAATATTCATACCAGCATTGCAACCAAAAGTGGAAACAACCCAAATGTCTATTAATCAATGAATGGATAAATAAGAGGTGGTATATCTATGCAATGGAATATTATTCAGCAATAAGTAGGAATAAAGTACTGATACATATACAACATGGATGAACTTGAAAACATGCCAAGTGAAGGAAGCCAGACCCAAAGGCCACATGATTGTGTGATTCCATTTATATGAAATGTCCAGAATAGGCAAATCCATAGAGGCAGAAAGTAGGTGAGTGGTTGCCAGGGGCTGGGGGAGAGGGCACGAGGGAGTAACTGCTAAGGGATACATGTTTCCTTATTAGATAGTGGCAATGGTTGCAAAATTCTGTGAATGTACTAAAAATCACTGAACTGTATACTTTAAATGAATGAATTTTATGTTATGTAAATTATGTCTCATTAAAGCTGTTATAAAATAAAACATGTAACTTTTCAAAGAACATTAGCATGAACTGTTTTGGCTAAAATAAAAATAACACAGTAAAATATTTATCCATAATCCTGTCATCTAAAAATTCAAACTATTCTTTCTGCATTCTTCTCTAGTCCTTTTCAAACACTTAGGTAAGTTTGACATACTTATATTATGATAGAACTGTCTTTATATTTCCAAAGGACTTTATGTATATTTTATAACTTCTTCATTTAACAAACATTTATTGGGTACTTATTTGTGCCAGGAATCATGCCTAGTGTTGAGGACACAAGGATGATAAAAACCTAGTCCTGCCTCAGAGTGCTATAGATCAGGAAGTAGTATTTTCATTGAACAGATGAGGACATTGAAGTTCAGAGAGGTCAAGTGAAATGTCTGAGGTGACCCAGCTGTTGATTGACAAAGCTGAGACTAAACAGACCTCTGAGTGCCAGGCCTGGAGTCTTTGACTGTGCTCCTGTTTTCTGCATGTTTTATTGTTCTAAAGCACTACTTTTTGCCTCTTGGCTTGTAATGCCTCTGCAGAATCTTGGTCACATAAATAAGGTGGAGAGCTTCACCCCTGTCCTTGATGGATTACCCAAGCTCCCATAGCTCTAACTGTGATGGAGCCAATGTTTAAACACAAGATTTATACGACTATCGTTCACTGAAGTTCGGTTTAAAAAAAATACACAGATATCTTTGCAAAAAATAAAGGCAATACTTCTGTGTGATATAAGTGGCTCATTCTCCTTTTTTCTTTATGCTTTATCTTTATTTTCTATAGTTAGAATATGTGCTGGTTTTTATATAAACACATGCATTCATGGGTGCTCACGTATTTGGTCACAGGCAGAATTACATTCCAGGGGTTGCCATAGGATCTTCTAAAAGCCTGTGTCCTGTCTGGCACTGCCTAGGTCATCAAGAAGAAGCTAGTGGGATCTGTGAAGGCGTTGCACAAGCAGTATGTGTCCTCGGACACAGTGGTCACCAGCGAAGACGGAGATGCCAACACCATGTGCAGCGCCTTGGAGGCCGTATTTATCCATGGCCTGCACGCCAAGCACATCCGAGCTGAGGCTGGGGGGAAGAGGAAGAAAAGCACCCCCCAGAAGCCTCTACCACAGCCTGTCTTCTGGCCCCTCCTGAAAGCTGTCACCCACAAGTGAGATCAGCTGGGGAGGCTTTGCTTTGGGGCGGAGTTTCAGAGTGGGACTGGAGGCACGTCCTCTCCAGTACTCCAGGAAAGCAGTCAGAGATGGACTGCACTCTAGAGTAGAGATGGCCGAGGTAGGGCCATTGTTAGACCACGTCTCATGAGCCCCTTGGGCCTCGGGCAACAGCCTAGGCTGCTTCAATCCCCTGGACTGGTTGCCTTTAGCAGGAGCTGCCTTTTTCAGCACACTGTGGCAGAGTTAGGTATTTGCAACAGAGGTTAGGTGGCCTGCAAAGCCTAAAATCTTCATTATCTAGCCCTTTATCAAAGAAGTTTGTTGACTCTGCCTTAGAATGTTTGAACATCTGTGCTGTTATACTCAAACCCAGGTGTGATATTTTTTAAGAAGAGTGGAATCCAGGTACAGCATCTGAATATTTACCCTGAGACACCTGTCTTTGTGGCCCTGCCTCCAGGGGCCTGGGCTTGGAGCAAGGAGCTGGCACCGTGCCTTGAGGGCTATTATCTGCCACCTTCAGCCCCAGGGTGCCTTGTCAGCCTCTATCTCCCTTGCCATGCCTGCCGCCACTGCCCTATCTCAGGTTCTCTTGTCAGTCCTGGGTGACAATGGCTTTCTAATTGTCCCCCATACCTCATTCTGTCTTTCCTTAGATCAGTCAGCTCTTCAGCATTTACTGATCTTACGCTTAAGCTCACGCTCATGCCAACACTTCCCCCAAGCCTTCTATAACTTGTACACCCTCAAGTTTAGCTTTTACTATCTTCTTGCATGCTCTAGCACAACCAGACATTTTTACCTTAAGATCAAACTACTCTCTTTTTCCCTCTTTTTTACTTATTACCAGTCAGCTACCTCCCCTCTTGCTTTTCAGACAACACTAAAGCTCTCAACAAAACCCTTAAGGTGGTTTTCTTTCAGTAGTTCAGAATACACTGAGTCAGTTCATGTGTGTTCACCACCTTGCAATGCTACACTTGAAGAGAGAGCTCAGTCACGGAGTCCTGTAGGGCGTGGTCTGCGCTCCCATGGAAGTCAGAGGAGGGCCATTTTCAGCAGACCGAGGCATTTAGGAACTGAGTTGGTACACGTGGGGTCTGATCTTATCCAGAGCCACCACCCTGAAGTCTGCATAACTATGGTCAAGTCGCTCCTCTGTGCAAACCTTTGTAGCCCACGGCTCCCAAATGCTAGCGTGGAGTCTGAGTCACTAGGTTGGGGGCCACAGAATCTGTATCTTAACCACGTTCCCCAGGTGATTCTGATGCTCAGCCAGATGTGGGGACTGTTGCCCCACTTTGCCTCACCAGTTTGATACTCAAGACCCTGCATTACCTGGCTTTGCAACCGAATCACCCACTCCTCCCCGGGTTGTAGTTGGAGCACTTGGCCCTTCTGTTACAGGTCTGTTGCTTTCCTACACTTTATGCCTTTTTTTCTGCCAATATTTTGTGACTAGAGGTTCTCCTTCTATCTTTACCTCTTTAAATCCCTCATGGTGCAGTGTAGATACTGTCCTTTCGAGGGCATTTTTCTTACTTCAGCCCAGAAATGACTGCCCAGCCCCCACCCCAGCTCTACTAATGATGGGGCTCACCTCAGTGTGCCTGGACTGAGGGCGGGGACCATGTCTTTACCCCGTGTCTTTGCAGCTCCGAGGACCTTACACTTCAGGGCTCAGGAGACATGTCCTAGATGAACAGATGATGTCAGGAGCCCAAGGGGTAGTTGTAATGAAAATGGCAATTACCCTTCATCATACCAGCCTCCAAAAGTTGGGAGTTATAGCTTAATATTTCTAAATTCTAAATGAGAACACAATTATCTAATAATTTTTCATGTTTGTATATATTTACAGTTATTACTGGCTCTTGCTAACCAGTGGATAAAATGACATGTTAGTGATTTGAAGGCCTTCCTGTAAACAGGTCTGTTCTCCCCATTCCTAGACACATCATCTCGGAATTGGAGCACCTGACCTTCGTCAGCACGGATGTGGGCCGCTGCCGGGCCTGGCTGCGGCTGGCCCTGAACGACGGCCTGATGGAGTGCTACCTGAAACTGCTCCTCCAGGAGCAGGCCCGGCTGTGCGAGTACTATCAGCCCACAGCCCTGCTTCGGGACGCCGAGGAGGGCGAGTTCCTCCTCAGCTTCCTGCAGGGACTGACATCCTTGTCCTTCGAACTCTCCTACAAGTCCGCCATCTTAAACGAGTGGACACTTACTCCACTGGCTCTCTCTGGGCTTTGCCCACTCTCTGAGCTCGATCCCCTCACTACCTCTGGGACAGAACTACAGCGGAAGGAGTCTCTGGACTCAGTTTCCCATTCCTCAGGCTCGGAGGACATTGAAGTCCAGCACTCAGGCCACAAGATTCGACGGAACAAGAAGCTCACTGCCTCCTCCCTCAGCCTGGACACGGCCAGTTCATCCCAGCTGTCTTGCAGCCTAAACTCTGACAGCTGCCAATTCCAAGAGAATGACTCCAAGAGTCCAGACCATTCTGGGGAGCCTATGTCCTGCGACTCAGACCTGGGGGCAGCAAATGCCGAGGATTCAGACTCATCTCTGCAGGAGTGAGTACCTCCCCCACTCCTTCGTCTCATCTCCCTTCCTTCCTTCTCCTCTTCCCCTTTCTCTCCCTTCCTTCCTGTATATGGGATTGCCTGTCCCCGTGCACTGGACTCTGTAAGGGAACAGGACAAAGGGGACATCGTCTCTCTTCCTCAGGAACTGGAATTGCTGGCCCCTGTAACTGGAAGGAACATGGGGGCAGTGAGAGAATGGATTCAGACAGGGCTCAGAGCTGGTTCAAGGTACTTAATCTCTGTGCGGCTCGGTGTAAAATAGTGTCGTCTTCATCTGGAGGGAAGGAAGCTAATAGTTCAGAGCTGTAGTTACAACTTCCCAAAAGTACAGTGAAACATAATGCATAAGGGTGACCTTCTGTGTCCACACAGACCTCCTAGAATACTCAAAGCCTGAACAATACCTGGGGAGGTGGTAGACAAATGAGGCCATGTGAGTGCGTGGAGGAGGGAGCCTGGGTGGAGCCTTTTCCTTGCAGGCTTTTTAACATTAATTTTTGAAGAGACAATCTATTTTTATGGTTAAAAAAAATCTAAGATGTATACAGTTAAAAGTCTTTCCCACTGCTATAAGCGTAATTATTAATTTCTTACGTATTCTTCCAGTGTTTGTGCATCTATAACAAATATGAATATACAGAATTTTTAAATTTCTTTATTTCTTATGCCCCCCCTTTCCCACCAAGACTAGTATAACTACACTATTCTACACTGCATTTTGGAGGAGATTTTCGTATCAGAGTTTCTTAATATTTTTTTCTATTGCATATTTTTCCATTGTATTCATGTACCTTTTTATTTAATTAGCCCTGTGCTTAATAGATATTGGAGTTCACTGTTTCTGTAAATAACCTGTGTATGTGGTCTTTTAGTTCTATGCAAGTATCTGTGTTCGATAAATTCCCGGAAACAAAATTGCTGAGCCAAAGGATAGATTAATCTGTAATTTTCACAGATAATTGCCTACTTATACTCCCTCAGGAATGTACTTGTGTCCTCTCAGCCTTGTCAGCACAAAGTATTATCAAACTTCTGGATATTTGCTCATTTAGTAGATAAAAAATGGTAACCTTTTATTAAGCACTTCTTTATTCAGACCCATGTTCCATGAGCCTGTGTTGAGGACGTTCTTTGCTACTCTTGCTGCCCCACCCCCCACCCTTAGTCCAAGTCTTTACAGGGTCCCACCTAGTAGGGAATTACCACCAGGATTGGCAGTGCTATAGCCTGGCTTGGAGCAAATCTAGTTTTAAGCCTCATTCCACCACTTAAAGTCCAGCAGTGTCAGACAGATTGCTGACTCTTTCTGAGGTTCTGTTTCTTTAAAATGGAGATTCTCTCAGAGGAATGTTTGAGAATTACAGCAGATGGCCGTTAGTGAGTTGCACACATAAGAACTTCTGGTAGGCCCCAGAAACAGCTTCTGAGCATTGAGCCCATCAGATAGAATTATAAATGGCAAATGGAAGAATTTTGATGTAACATGTAGGGAAGGCAGTCCCTGCCCCAGATATGGCTGGGCTCGTGGCATGACTTAAGCTCATTCACTTGTTTTAGCCCCGTATTGTCGCTCTGTCCTCCCATGGACCAGCCAGCCTTCTCTTTGTCATGTGTCTTGCTTTTGTCTTTCATGAGTCTTGTGATTGGAAAGTTCCAGCTTAAAGTTGTTGAATCAGTGACCGTTCCCCCTGTTTGGTCAGTATTGTGCAGATGTTAATGGGGAACTAGGGGAAGAGGATCAGGATGTCCAGACCAGCACTGCACAGTGACTGAGGAGCTCGCAAACCCTAAACACACAGATGCACAGACACACGCAGCCCCATCAGTCCTCAGAGCTGGGCTCAAAGTTAGTCTTAGAGCACCCACAGAGACCACCATTTCTTGGAGTGTATGTTTTAAGGGTAAAGACTGTCACAACACGTGAGAGTTCACTTAAGTTATTTTTATTATAGTACTTAAATGTTTGTATCTTAAAATGAGGCATAAGCATTTTGTGCTTAGAAGTCTTACAACTATAAAATCAAAACATATACAAATTAAAGTTTAAAAAAAAACAGAAAATTCCAAATGAAATGTATTAGTTGAATGTTTTATGGAAAACAAATTGCGATTTGCCTTGTGAATAGAGAATTGACTGCCCTTAATAGCTTCTTTTGTGTTTGTTGGGTCTGAATTATAATTATCACCAAGAAGCCTAGGTGCAGGCCAGTGGTTAAGAACATGGACTCAGGAGCCAGACCACCTGAGTCTTCCATTAACCATCTTCTCAGTCTTGGGCAGTTACTCAACCTTTCTGACCTTGATGTCCTCATCCGTAGAATGGGGGTAAGAATGCCAGGAAGAGTAAATGAGTTAAAGTATGTAAAGTGCTTAGAGCAGCTCCTGACACATGGTGGGTGCTCAGTGGGTGGTGTCATTGTCATTTTACTGCTGGGTACCTGTGACCTCGGTTCTCCTCTACTTGTCTCTGTGAACACTGCTGCAAAACCCTGGTGAGTAAGATTTGTCAGATGTCATTGTCACGAGCTCTTCCCTTGGAGGAAATGATCATGCCTATGCAGCCCCTGTGCTTTAAGTATACATCCTCTGTATGGGCCTCGACTGCCAAATAGTACGTGTACTGCCGATACAATAGTCCTCATGTTCAGGAAAACCGCAGGCTCAGAATCACTTGGCAGGGGTACTTTATGAGGTGGTCACCCAAACCCACAGGCCATGCTTTTTATTTATTTGACTTACACATATCACCTATATACTCATACATATATTTCTTCAGATTGTTTACTAAAGAAAAGCCCAAAGTTTTCCAAATCTTGAACAGAAAGTTTTTGAAAAATGCTGCTCTTGAGCCAGCAGAAGTGGAAGGACTGTAGCAATTTCACCGTTTAATTTCTGTGTTGCATTTTCTTCAAAATTCTTAAACATTTTCTTTTTTCTTTTTTTTTTTGCCTTTCTTTCAAAATCTTACCTCTGGCACTATTTTCCACTTGATGTACATGTCTCTCTCATTCTCGTTGGGTCCTGAAGACCAGTCCTGATTCTGGTAAAGCTCTGTGAACATGACCTTCCCCTTGACTTTGGTTTTGATTTGCTGGAAACTCTTAATTTATCACACAAGCTTCTTGCTGTTTGTGGCATTTCTTTAGGCATTAAGTGACTCACTTGTTCTAGCACCCAGTCTACTCTGTCCTTAAAATCTTTGTATAGATTAGGATTCCTTTATAATTGATAACCATCTTGGTAGCACTGAGCATTTCCGTAACTACTCCTTTCCTTGCAGTCTTATGGGCGTGTACATGGAGGCTCAGCACTCTTATCCGTGATAATAAAAACAACTGCGGCAGCAAGTTGAGGTTGACGATTATGGGAGATTACTTTGTGCTAAACACTCTACGAAGCATTTTGCCTATACTATCTCATTTAATCTTTGTCATGGTCATAAAAGGTGGGTGCTGTCACCATGCCTGTTGCACAGATAAGGGAAGTCCATGAGCTCTGGGGACTGTTGTGGGGCCACAGCAGTGGGCTCACCAAGGCCAGGTGGACTCTGGAGCCCTGCTCTTAATTCCTCCCTACACAGCCTCCTGGAGCCCATGAGGAGCTGGGACCTCACAGGGGACATTTGCCAGAAATCTGCCTCCCTCGTTCATTACAGAAGGTGGCCCCATTGTGTCTCAGTGGTTTGGACACATATAGTTGGTAGCGAATGTCTCTTCCTTCTCTGCCTGAGGAAGCTACCCCTTTGTTTCCTGGACTCACTGTTGATTACTCCATTAAGTTGCTCTCCTGGACTTCCATCCATCTTTTTTAGAATGAGGCCTGAGAGCAAGAACCAGCACCCACTTGCCACCCCCATAACGATTCCACAAACCCATTTATACCTTTCTCTGATAGGTCATCTTTGTTTATTGAGAAATGCTTCAAATGCCATAAAAATCACCATTATAAATGTACATTTCAGTCGTTTTTAATATATTTACAAGGTTGTGTAACATCACTAGTACATGATTCAAGAACACTTTCATCACCCTGTAAGGAAGCACCTTATCCGTTAGCTGTGGATTTTCCTATTATGGACACTTAATATAAATGGAATCATACAATATGTGACTTTTTGTGACCACCTTCTTTCAGTTAGTATGTTTTCAAGGTTCATCCATGTTATAGCATGTGTCATGGCTAATAATGTTCCATTGTATAGGTAATACAATTTGTTTATCTATTCATCAGTTAATGGGCATTTGTTTTTCTCCCATTTTTTGGCTATTATGAATAATGTAGCTGTGAATATTCATGTACAAGCTTTTGTGTAAACATGTTTTCAAATTCTCTTGGGTTTACACACACACACACACACACACACACGTACGCATGAGTAGAATTGCTGAGTCATATGGTAACTCTGTATTTAACTTTTTGAGGAACTACCAAACTGTTTTCCACAGGGGCTGCACCATTTTACATTTCCACCAGCCATGTATAAGCGTTCCAGTTTCTCCACATCTTTGTTAACACTTGCTATTCTTTTTTTTTTTTTAATTATAGCCATCCTACTGGGTGTAAAGTAGTATCTCACTGCGGTTTTGATTTGTATTTCACTATTATCTAATGATACTGAGCATCTTTCCATGTACTTATTGGCCATTTGTATATCTTTAGAGAAATGTCTCTTCAAATCCTTTGCCCATGTTTAGATTGGGTTATTTGTTTTTTTAATTATTGAGTTGTAAGAGCTGTATATATCCTGGATACTAGACCCTTATCAGATATATGATAAGATTTGCAGATGTTTTTCCTATCCTATGGATTGCCTTTTCACTTTCTTGATAGTAGCCTTTTGAAGCACAAAAGTTTTTAATTTTAATGAAGTCCAACTTGTCTATTTTTTATTGGTGGCTTATGCATTAGATGTCATAGCTAAGAAACCATTGCCTGATCCAAAGACATGAAAATTTACACCTGTTTTCTTCTAAGAGTTTTATAGTTTTAGCTCCTACCTGTAGGTGTTTGACACATTTTGAGTTAACTTTTTTATATGGTGTGAAGTAGAGGTTTAACTTCATTCTTTTGCATGGGACTTTTCACTTATTCCAGTACCATTTGTTGAAAAGACTACTTATTCCCCATTGAAATGTCTTGGTGCCCATGTTGAAAATCAGTTGCCCATAAATGTAGAGATTGGTCACCTATTTTTGACCAGCGTGTCTTGAAGTGTTTCCAATTATGATGGTGTAGACAAGAGCAGAGCTCAGCCAGAAGACAATCAGGAAAAAACTTGAGTTCTAAAATCCTTATTTCTATAAGCCCTCATTAAGGGGAATTTGATGTGTCTTCTGAACCCAGTCTAAGCCATTAGGCTCCAGACAGCTTTATTGCCATCTGAACCTGCATTTGTCCATGATGTACTCCACTGGATTCATAAGCAGAGGAGGAGAGAGAGCAAATAGATTTACTTCAGAAACAGAATTTGGATTTTCAGAAGCCTCAGGAGAGGGAACAGCAGCCACTAGCCAGTGCACATTCCAGAAGGGCCAGAAGTATGTTTTTAGGTGTGTGTGTATGTACACAAAGGCAGTAATACTGGCTCCCTGTGGCCCCAGGAGGAGCGAGCAGGCCCACGCCCCAAAATGCTTGTACACACACTCACACACCTTATGTACACTGATCTCCAGCAGCAACTTCTGGGAAGAGAAGGCTTCTCTGATTCCACACCCAGTCCACCTCTGAAGTGGACCAGCCCTTGCAACTCACCCCAACCTTGCTGTTTAGTTACTGTTCCAGGAACAAAGTGGGCCCTCACTTCACCTAAGGCCGTGTCCCAGGAGTGGAGTCCTGGTGCCTCAGCTGCTCATGCTGTCAGGCAGCTCACCTCTGAGACACTCCGCTCACCAAAGCTGTGTCGCAGATGGCTCGGGGAAATGGTTGCCCACATGACCATTTGGCTGAGCGAGCTCTTCAGGCCCACAGTTAGCCTGTTCAGAAGGTAAAAGGCAGTCAGCTTCCGATCGCATTGTCCTTTTTCTTTGCTTTGTGAGCTTTTTTGCCTGAGATCCTAGGCTCCACAACCCACCTGCCCACCCAGTGGGCCTAAGTCCCACCTGAGGAGAAATTCAGTGGGGCCTGTTGGCAGAGGGGGGCTGTGTGGGCAGGGGAGTGCAGTGCACATGAATTGAGTGTTGTTTGTTTTGTTTTTTAAATCACAAAACAGCAGTTCACCCTTCTTACCACTGCCCAGTAGCCTGGGCATTCTAGCTGACCACCCTCACACAGGTTTCTTTGTTTAAAAACTTCTAGTTTGTTGTCGGAATTCAGCAAAGCCCAAGTGAACTCTGTGCCAGCCAGCAGACTGAGCCGAGAAGCAGAGATCCCCACCCTGCAGGCCTCGCTCTCCTTCCACGGTCTCCACACCAGCTCACACCTGCACTTCGATGTGCCTGCAGAGCCCTGCCCCACTCAGGCGACCCTGGGGACTCAAGATGGTGGCCACAAGCAGGAGGCATCTTCCCAGGCATCTGGCACCCTGGGCTTGCAGCATCTGGGCACCGTCCAAACTGTCCTTTTGAGGAGCACTTCCAGCCAGCAGCCTTCTAGTCTCATGAGAGAGACAAGCAGAGCAGTCAGCCAAGGGAGTGGCCAGCAGAAGCCCCCAAAGGAGGTTGGACCTGGCCCGAGCCTTGTCGTGTCCTCACCCACCAGTCCGGTGAGTGGCCCAAGCTGTTTGGGGGGAGTCTTGGTGAAAAGTCTCCATGTGATGCGGGGTTTCCCCAGCTAGTAATCCCGAGTGACCTCTGCCTTCTCCCCACCAGCCCGCCTGCCTGCACAGTGTTAGGGTTAAGAGCATCGTGGTGATATATCTTATGTTTCTTGGTGCGTGAGTAGGGATGTGAGCCAGGCACTGCCAATCACTTCCCATGGGTATCCCTGTCATTGTCCGTTGACCCTGTGGAGAAGGTAATGCTCATCTGACCCCAGACTCTGCTCGTAACCACGGCCTCTTACCAGCTCAAGGCCTTGCGCAAGGTGCTTTACCTCAGTGAGCCTTAGTTTCCTCTCAGTGTTTGTTATTATTAAATCAATGTTACAAAGTACCAGGCTTTAAAAATGCTATTTTGCATCAGGAACCAGATTTAGAGCTGCGCTGACCAATATGGCAGCCACATGTGGCTACTGAGCACCTTAAATGAAGTTAGTCCAAATTGAGATAAGGTGTGTAAACACTGGATTGTGAAGACTTATAATGACTATAAAGTACTTCATTAATAAGTTTTTTATCAATTGCATGTCAAAATGAAAATAGTTTACATATATTGGGTTAAATAAAATATAATGTTAAAATTAATTTCAACTATTTCTTTTTACATTATTTAAATGTGGCCACTAGAGCGTTTAAAATGACATAGTGGCTTAATTGTATTTCTGTTGGACAACACTATTCTAGAATAAGCCAATCCAGTTTTTTGATAAGCCATGGTGAACCAGCCCTGGAAATGTACTGGACAGCCATGAGTAGAGGGGCTTAAGAACTATTGGCCGGGGAAGAGGTAGGGCTGCGGATGCTTGCCATTCGTATTGGTTCTTGTGTCATGAGAAGCCAAGGTAGGAATTTGTATGCTTGTGTGCTTATGGATACTCAAAGCCTAGAGCTGATCCCAGTAGCAGTCTGGGGTTCCTGTTGGGATATAGTCTTGTTTTTTCAGCTTCATGCACATCTCTCCTTTGTCCTATAGCTTCCACATCCTTTAACTCAGAATGGGACCAGGGCCATGAAATAAACTAGAAGAGGAAGCTCCCAACCTCCTTTTAACAGACGTATTGAAATATAATTCACATACCATGCAATTCACCTAATTAAAGTGTGTAATTCAATTTTTTTCATATATTCACAAGATTGTGCAACCATCACCACAATCTAATTTTAAAACATTTTCATCACCCATAAAAGAACCCCCTGCCCATTAGTAGTCATTCCCCATCCCTCTCTTCTCCCCCTATCTCACTCCCATCAACCCAAAACCACAAACCTCCTTTGTCTATAGATTTGCTGTTCTGGACATTTCACATAAATGGAATCATATAATATGTAACCTTTTGTGACTGGCTTCTTTCAATTGACATAATGTTTTTAAGGTTCATCCATGCTGTACATGTATCTGTCCTTCCTTTTCATTGCTGATTAATGCTGTGCCATAGATTCCTTTGTATGGATATATCACATTTTATTTATGCCTTCCTCAGTTGATAGACATTTGGTTTTCTTCCCACTTTTTGTCTAGTATGAATAATGCTGCTGTGAACATTTATGTACAAGTGTTTGTGTGGATCTATTTTAATTCTCTTGGATGCATACCTAGGAGTAGAATTTTGGGATCATATGGTAACCCTATAACCTTTTGAAGAACTGCCAAACTGTTTTCCAAAGTAGCTGCCCAATTTTATACTCCCATCAGCAGTGAATTCCTCTACATTGTCACCAACAGTTCTTTTTTTTTTTTTTTTAATATAATTTATTTTATTATCATTAATTTACAATTACATGTGCAATATTACGATTATTAAACTACCGTCATCAGGTCCCCCCCACCAACCCCATTACAGTCACTGTCCATCAGCGTAGTGAGATGCTATAGAATCACTACTTGTCTTCTCTGAGTTGTACTGCCCTCCCCGTGCCCCCCAACATTACATCTGCTAATCGTAATGCCCCTTTTTCCCTCTTATCCCTCCTTCCCGCCCATTTTCCCCAGTCCCTTTCCCTTTGGTAACTATTAGTCCGTTCTTGGGTTCTGTGAGTCTGCTGCTGTTTTGTTCCTTCAGTATTTTTTCTTTGTTCTTATACTCCACATATGAGTGAAATCATTTGATACTTGTCTTTTTCGGCTTGGCTTATTTCACTGAGCATAATACCCTCTAGCTCCATCCATGTTGTTGCAAATGGTAGGATTTGTTTTCTGCTTATGGCTGAATAATATTCCATTGTGTATATGTACCACCTCTTC